>JAVGVS010001667.1:0-16860 GCA_032718565.1 Distichodus sexfasciatus
GGCAACAACACACACCAAACAGGTTTCAGGAGAATTCCCAAATTGACTTCATAGGAATCATAAGGTGCTCCGTCATGCCATCTTTTAACTGTCATGCTAAATCTCACTATGAGAGCTTTCAGAGTTCACTCTCACAAGTTACACTTGAAAACAGTTTAATACTCATACACTTCCTCATACACCTTAGATAACAGTACATGCTGCAGTAAAGGTGTGTGAGCTGCAAAACACTGAACATGCCTGGGAAGAGTAAGCAAGTCTAGCACTGGAAAAGGAACGGGGAAAAGAATTGTAAAACTCATCTGATATTAACGCTACATGAGCTTTCAGCAAATTTAAATACACTTAAACCAACTGCTGTAAACGTACAGTTATTTGGCTACGGTATTGCACTGCATTTCACTGGAATTATGGCCGATCCCTCTCACCCTGGACACCAACTATTTCAGATTCTTTCTGGCAGAAGATTGCAATCCATCAAAAAACAAAACCTCATGCCTCCCTGAAATGAGGTTTTGCAGGTTGGGACGTCTGCCCTTTGCATACCTCATGCGGCTCTTCTTTTTGCTTCTTGTTCCTGGTGCAAAGTGCGCTGGACTGTGGAGCGATGTACAATGACACCATCAGCAGCCAGATGTTGTTGTAGCTCTCTGGAGGTGGTCTGTGGTTTGTCTGTGACAATTCTAACCAGCCTTTGCCTGTGTCTTTGAGATATTCTTCTTGGCCTACGCCATCTTTTCTTCCCGAGGACTGTTCCTGTGGCCTTCCGTTTCCTAACTACGTTTCTGACTGTTGAGACAGACAGTCCAAACCTTTGTGATAATCTTTTGTGCCCTTCTCCTAATTCATGAAAATGCATTATCTTAGTTTTTAAGTCAGCAGAGAGTTCTTTAAAGGTTCCCATGCTGCCACTCTCTAAGACGAAACCAAGCACAAGTACCACTAGCAATTTATATATGTTAAACCATTTATTTTTTATTGGTTGGTCTAATGAGCTAATCAAAGCAATTTAGTGCTGCAAACCGTCAGTATTAAATGACTGCAGGTCTTCAAAGTAATGCAAGTGACAGGGTGCCCAAACTTTTGCACATCCCATTTTTCAAACTTTATTTTATTTCATACAACTCAATAATGCTACATTGAGAATTTCGGTCTGATAAACATCCCCTTGTCTATATATCTCTAGAAAAAAACACACATCTTGCCGTGAAGCAGCTGTCAAGTCTTTTTTTAAACATAAAATAATGCTTTACAATGTCTGAATACACGACTGAGATTATTGTTATGCTTAAAGAAGTGCATGATTTAAAAACTGTTCTCCTACTAAAACAACGTAATAATTACACACACACACACACATGTATATGCTAAATGATTTGTCCTCAAAAATTGTTCGTTTAGACATACAAATATTTCCTCTTCCGTATTGATTACAATATAACATTATAAAATTGAAAAAGAAAATGATCAATTGTAAATGAAATACTCAACTTTGTCATTTTGAACCAATTTGGTCTATAAAATGAGCTGCTTTTGCAGAGAACTACATTTCCCACAAGCCTCTGCGCGCCCCCCGGAGTTGCGTCACAATAAAGCGCCGGGCGCGCGTTTCCGATTAAACGATGGAAAATCGAAATAAACGGCAGAACTGTGAGTAAAACGCAGGCTGTTGTGGTTATTTATCAGCTAAAATATGGTTTGTGTCTGTAATAAAGGGGACATTTTGATGATAGGAATTAATTGATAGTCTAATTGTAGAAAAGAGAATGGCTAAAAAAATAAAATAAGCGAGTACTTGTGCTAAATGTGTTGTAATCACGACAGAACTTTATCGTTACGCTCAGGCAGGTGTCGGGGCAGCGCCGGGGTCCACTCACTTAGCCGCAGTAGCTTGCGTGCTAATTTACGCCGCAGTCACCTGCTCGGAGTCTGCTGCGTTTATTCACGAAGAAGGAGAAAAACTCCAACATGTAAATACGACCTCGGCACGGAAGTTCAACTGAACACATTTGACCTGAAAGCTGGTGAATTCTGGTGAGTAAAAGTGTTTTCTTTTTTTATCGAGCTAACATGCTAATAGACGGTTAGCACAAAGTCCGCGCGAATGAAGCGAGTAAACGTTATTAACTTGGCGATAAGTAACGTAGAACTGATGTTTCACTGTACATAAGACTTTGTTTAGTGTTAAGCGTTTGTACATTTTGTGTTTTTATTGTATAGAATTTCACAGAAATAAAAGGAACAAAAGTTTATTGTTGGCCGGGGGAAGTTGAGTTTTAATTGTCGTTTGAGCGGCTGGGGCTACGGTTCGCGCGCAATATTGTATTATTACGCGGAATTTGCTCCCTCGGCCATTCTCGGCTGCCGTGGGGCTACTGCAGCACAGCAAGGTCAGTCATCTGTCTACGGGTCAATGCTTCAGTATGACCTTAGCGACACTGAAATGCAAAAATGATTAGGCTTATCTTTCTTCAAGTCCGTCAGAATCAGATCGGTCAACGTCATCGTCGCTGGCCGACCACTCGATTGTGAGCGGTGCTGCTTCGCCGTCGCTGGTGTCGGACGGTCACCGGTGTCCTCTGGGCTGTTTCGGACGTTGCTTGTGCTGCTGCTGCTTGTCGCTGGAGGAAGGATTTCGGCTTCGTGAAAACCGTTGTGTGCGCTTTCCGGTTTCACGTCGTTCCACGCCGTAATAACCCGCTCGCACGCTTGACTGCGGGTCGCACGTCGCTGCCGTCACACGGAGGGCGTGAGCGACGTCACTATTGTGCGGTAAAGGCCTCGGGGGCGGGGCTGGGGGCGGGGCCAGGGGCGTGGCTAATGACGTAGACGCCTTAACTTCAGATGGTCAATTCTAGAGGTGTGAATCGTCACTGGTCTCACGATTCGATTCGATTCGATTCCGATTATCAGGTCTTCGATTCGATTCGATATCTCGATGCATCGCGATGCAGCCCATCATTTTTTATTTTTTTTTATGCATTACTTCATATTGTTTTCAGATACAAATACAAGCAGTGAGATGTGAGCTCCCTTGTCTGGCCCCGATTTAACATAAACACAGACGTGAGATTTGGAAAAAGGGAAAGTAACCAAGGCCTTTTCCGCTCTACCATAAATGTTACAATGGTATGTTACCATTTTGGCAGTTTACCTGTGTAGTATTCTGACACTTCCATAAATATGGTACTTGACATTGGTATAAACAAAAATCCTACTATTATTGTCATTGTTATTAATAACAGTCCTACACAGGTATCGGTACCCGGTATCAGTGAGTACCCAAAAATAAATATCGGTACTCGGTCTCAAAAAAATGGTATCTGTGCATCACTACTACTACTACTACTAACAATAATAATAATAATAATAATAATAATAACAATAATAATATGTGCACATTAAAGTTACACGTGATATTTTCTACACATTTACTGCTTTATTTCAGTAGTCAATACATCAGCAATAATTCAATAAACTGAGTCATTGTATTGTTTGTAAAGCTTTTGCAAGCTATTTTATATTATATTGTTGTTTATTCTTCCCTTTCTGTGCCCATTTTAAAATGACGCAACAGAGATTACTTTTATTGGTCCACTTTGTTCTTTTTATGATCATCTTGCACGTGCTGATTCTCTAGACCTGCTAGTAGCGCAGCTTCATTATTGACATAATGTGCTTTAGGTTGTATTTTGATCTTTGGAAGGTGTTATAAACATAATCTTTATTGATATCTTACGTCTTATTGTACTGTATATACTGTCTTATTGTAGAGGTAGTCAGGGCTCTAGATGGCATGCGCCTAGATTTTTTTTTTATTTTGCGACTTGTTCTTTTCATTCCACTCACTAGTGGTGACCGTCTCTCTCACTATACAAGACAAATTTTAAAAAAGCAAGAAACTGCTTTTAAACAGTGTGGACACTCTCAGCCCGCGTCTGCCTTTCCCGCTACACTACCACGTGATTAAAGCCACACCGAAGCCAGGCGTCATCGGACACGCCCACTCGCTTTCAGACGTCCTCCCGCTGCCCGCAGCGTGTTCCAGAGCGGGGTCTAAAACACAGGGTTCAGAGTTCGCCTTCGCTACGACGGCTTTCAGTCTATGAAGTGATGTTATCAGTGGGCAAGGTTTTGACATTTTGGACAGCCCGCTTCGATAGCTTTCTCATTAGAATGTGACTCTGCAGCTCGCCGGTCAGCTGGGTCAACGCACACACGCACGCGCAAGTGAATCTGAGCGCTCGCATCTCTTATGTCAATCAGATCTTCCCCTTTATTACAGACAAAGGCATATTTTAGCTGAAAACTAACAACCACCAGCGTTCTACTCACCATTCAGCCATTTATAGATTATTTCTAGTGTTTACTTTTGTGACCCTGGTGGGGGGGACTGTGGGAAATGTCGTTCTTTCCCAGAAAGGCCGAAAGCAGCTGATTTTATTGGGCAAAATGAGTCCAAATTGGCTCAAAATGACCCAAGACTTTAGCATTTCTTCATTCTGAATTGATCAGAGAATGTTTTTATTTCCATTTTATAATGTTGGAGAGTAATCAGGGAAAGATAAATATAGAAAATGTTAACAAATCATTTTATTCTGTATCCAGACGGATACCAAATGAAGAAAAAGTGTTTCTGGCCGGCAGTCACCGTAGGTTTATTCACAGTATTAAGTTATAGAACGTCTCTACATAATAAAAATTCGGCACGGCAATAAAACACACACTGTTTTATCTGTTTTTTGATTGTGTACGTCATAGTGAAACACTGCAATAGGCCTATAATCCAAACTTTAAGAATCCTCATTACTCAAAATTAGACAAATTAGATAAAGGGAGTTAAGCGGAATATATAAATATATACCACGAATAGTAGTCGTGTGTGTGTGTGTGTGTGTGTGTTGGCTAGCGCTGTATGTTGCCTTTATTGACGTGCTTTGTCTGTTTCCTCATTCCAGATACAGTATAAATAATCATTAATCAGTCTTCTGAGGAATCACATGGAGGATTAATGATTAAAGGCTGGGGAAGCGTTTTCATTTAGTAAAACATGCTGCACAGAAAGTAAGCGCGATTTTTCTGTACCGCGGCCTTTAAGGAAAGAATGCCGCCGTGCGACGTTGGGGCGGGAGAAGGTGAAGCGTCTGAGGAACGCGGCACTTTTACACGCGCGAGAAGCTCACGCCTGCAGAGCAGTTCGTTATTACAGGCGTCGTTGACGCGTTTACACTGACAACGAGCTGCCCACCGCTCCTTCACGGACGGGTCAGATGCGGAGCTCCCACGTGGCTGCGCTGCGTTCACAAGCACGAACAATCCCTGACGTAAATACAGTACCTGAGTGATGAGCAGCGTTAAAGAGAGGACGGCTCCCCCCGCTGACTCCTGCAGGGAAAAGCACAGCACACTCCACCTGTAACACGTCTCGCCACGTAGATGCGTTAATGGAGATTACAAGCTCCTCCACATTCCCCCCTTATACGCACACACACACACACACAAGCTTTAAACATCAATGTGGTGCGAGTAGCTCTGCCATGCTGATGTCCAGTTAGAAGTCCAGCAACGCTGCTGCTGTTATACATTTGACTTGATGACTAAACATGGCACGATACCTCTTTATGATGTCCGATACAATACAAATCCAGTACAGTCTCTGTCCTTTTTAAACGGAGAATAAAATATTTAAAACATGTCCGAACACATTAAAACCCATGTACGCAGTTTTCACCCAAATCGTGATATTCAGCTGTGTTCTCTTATTAAAGATTGATTCTGCAATATGATGAGAATGTATAAACAGTGAAGAAGAGTTGGTGTAGTGTAGGGCCCTATGAAATTCCGTTTGATTTTTTCCTGAATTCCGTTTTTTCCATTTTTATTCTTCTGAATTCCATGTTTTACGTCATAACCATAATTATGGAGTGGATGGAAAAAAGAACAATGCAATAGGAAAAAATCTCACATTAAATCACTGTTCTTCAACTTCACCAAAGTGCTGGGCTTCAGCAGAACATTTCCTGCTTTGGTAAAACATTTCCCCGTAAACAACACCACACACTCATTTTTTTCCTGCAAAACCAAGCGTTTCTGACGTGAGCGTTTGACCGTAAGTGGTCGTCACGTCTTCTTGCAGGTGCAGTCTATCGTGTGCTGGCAAAACGTACAAAAGAGTTGTTCTCCCGATTCCTAAAAATCATGTGGGTGTTGTTCTGCTCTAAACTTAGCACCGACACTCCAACTCCCTCATTGTTTTGAGTTCTGGGGTGTTTCAGCCTCTTCCCCATAGCTGACCGTTGACGTTTCCCCCTCTGTGTCTGTGTGGAAAGCTGAGTCCCGCCTCGACAGGTAACACGTACAGGGGGCTGCAGCGGCCAAAACCGATTAGAAACCACTGCTTTGCTTCGACCACACGCCGATATCAGCCGATTATACGACGCTCCGCGTTTTACAACCGATTCCGTTTTATCTGTTGAATTCCGCGATTCCGTCCGCGCTTTCCACGCCGCAGAAATCACAGGGCCCTAGTAATGAAAGTTTGTGCAAAATGTGAGTTTATCTTCAGTCCTGTAGTTGTGTAATACAGACAGGTCTCTAGTAATGAAAGCGCATATGTGAAACTCTCCTCTATTTTTCAGCTTGTGCCACGATGTCCATATTCACCTTCATGTAGTAAGTCTTCTTGCTACTAATGTCTTAGCGCTAGCCACCGAAGCAGACTCCTTGTAGGTGATAATGCACTTAATAATAAACCTGATTCTGAGCAAAACAAACTCGTGATCAACGTAGGAACATGAATCTGATTTAAAAAATAAACAAACATTGAAACGGTCTTTCCTTTTGGGAGAGATCTTCAAGACGGTGGTGAGTGAGGCTCATTGTTGTTGTGGGACTCACACTCGGCACCGGTTAAGCAGGTTTTAAACGGGTTTCTAGTGAGTAAACGTCTTTACGCCTCAGCGGAGTTGTTGTTCTGTAGTCAAATGTGTCAGTAGGGCAAATGTCAGCAGCGCAACACATTTACTCTAGGGTATTAAATCCGTCATTAGGAACGAGACGCAGGTTTAGTGAACAGTTTTAGTGGGCAGCACCCGGGGAGCAGTACTTGCTCATGAGTACCTCAGTGGTACCTTATGTGGGGCTGGGATTCAAACTTGTATAGAAACTGGAACATCTCACACACACGTTTACATCTCTGCAGTACACTTCTTAAAGGACATTCAGGCTACGTTCACACTGCCATGCTGAAGTGACCCAAATCGGATTTTTTGCCTTAACGTGACACGGATCTGATCTTTTCAGGGCGGTGTGGACACGCAAATCTGATCTTTTCAACGCTCAGATGGGAATTCATGTGGCTTTTTGCTTGTACGCATGCGCCGACATCATCAGCCTGCACCGGCAGCGCGGGAAGGTGAAAATGGAGGAGAGCTGCGATAACAGAAAACGCTAGCCACCTGACTTTTTGTCTCCTTTTCGACCTGCTCATGTCCAGCTGACTCACTGTTTGTCGTCCTCCAGAGCAAAGTGCGATACATGCGTGAGCTGCTAACGCCTCCATTTTTAATGCCGTGAGTCGTCCCACAGATAGGACGTTTTTTGTTGTTGGTGACGCAGTTGACCCGCGTAAAAACGTATCAGTGTGCGCACGCGTGAACCGTCAAGATAGACAAATCCGGTCTGAGCAAAAAAATCGGAATTGAACGATGTGGCTGGCAGTGTGAACGTAGCCTTAGTTTGTGTGTGTCGATGAGCGTGCACTAGATTCTAGACGACTAGTTAGTGTTATTTCAGAGTAACCGGTTCCACTGCAATATGACTGTCTCTGAATTGTAATGTGTTACTCGACTCCTGCATCACTGCTGAGTTACTTTCACCAGAGTAAGTGTGGAAGGAGGACGTTGTAAAATGCTAAAATGTAGTTTACTGCAGTTGATTGTACATCAGTGGAGGGTGATGTGGTGCAGCATCATGACTGTAGACATACACTCTGTAGGAAAGAACTCTTTTACTCACTACATTTTACTCTTGTGGTCTCGTGGTGTTGGAGATTTCATTATAAAAACTAAACAGTGCTAAATTTCAAGTTAAAAGTGTGTTGTAACGTGTGTTACTGAAATATGTAACGAGTATAATATTACTGAACATGTATTAGCGATGCCGTACGTTACAGCGTTACAGCAACAAGTCATACGTTACTGTAATCACACTAGTTATCCCCAACATTGGTTATAAATCTGTTTACAGCAGTGTTTCTGGTTACGCATCTGTATTTTATTGTGTTACGTCATGTACTGATGATAATCTTATTTAATCTGACCTCTGCTCTCTCCCTGCATGCTTATTGGAAGTGAGGCTGTTCAGACGAGTCTCCAACACCAGCGGCGCGCCCGACGACGCGTCACACAACAACGCAGTGTGAAGTGAAGCGCATACAGACGTTGAGACGACACCACGCCTGTCTGGTGAAGCGTGACCACATCCCACTGCAGGTAAACCACCACCACCACCACCACAGCGCTCAAGAAGTATATGTGTGTGTGTCAGCACGAGGAGGGACAATTAGATCATAAAACGGCTGAAGGTCACGTTGATGAGCCATCAACGCAGAGCAGCGTCTGCTTCCCTCTCAGAGAGCGGTCACTGCCGTCTCTCCCGCTCTCGCTCAGCTCTCCCGTGTAGCAGCGGGTAGATCTGCCTCGTGATGGTTTCACACACGAGCTGGAGATTACGGATAAGGAACAAAACAAACACCGGACCCTAATAAACCCAGAACGGTCAAAGTGTGACTGCACAGTCAGCCAGGTGGTGGTGGTGGTCTAGTGGTCAGGGCACGGGAACCAAGAGGTCATGGGTTCAAATCCTACCTCCAGCACTACCACCACCGGCTCCCCGAACAACCCCCTTGATCCCCTTGACTGATGTTATAAATGTTGTAAATATAAATATCACGCTGACACACACACTCTATCACTTCTAAAAGTGTTTTTGTCTCTATTACAAACGACGGAATGTTCACAACGCCCCGCTTTGACGTGGACGCACACACGTCCCCCCATTTGCTGGGGACCGTTTCCGGGGCTCCGGGTGGGCCGTACGTAAAGCGCTTTGTGATAACGTCTGCTGTAAAGAGCACGGAGTTGAATTTGAATTTTGGCTGCACACAGAACGCTCGAAGTTGATTCTTAATGCAGCCAGGAAAGAATTTCGGAAACGAGGCCAAATTTGCCAACGTTATGAGAAGCTGCAGTGCTCCTGGTTCTGGACGCCGAGTGTTGATTTTATTTCCCTTTGTCACCCACCCGCCTTAAACAGCTGCGTGGGCATTTGTTCATATACTGTATATGTATAGAAATGTCAACATATAGAACTGTATAACCAGCAAACCCCCCTTTGTAAATTCCATTATTCAATTTGTAACGCTTCAGGCCGCGTTTCGCTACTTGTGTAACTTGTACAATCTCGAATCTTGTAGTAATACACCCCACAGCCGTGGGTGACAAAGCTTCCATCCTGATGCTAGAGTTGTAACAGGTTTTAGCTTCATATTCACGTTAATCTCCTTGCAGCTGCAGTTAGAGGTGAGCGCCGAGCAGGTGGAGGTGTGTGGTGCCGGTGACTCCAGCAGGGGGCGCTGCGCTGTGCGTCTCTCTGCTCCGCTGCAGTAAAAACAGTCATTTAAAACTACAGTCTTGAAAATAATCACTCACAACGCAGAAGTATTTCACATGGTTACTGAACGCTTTTACAGGCATACTTCATGACACACGTTTATAAAGACAGGAAAATTAGACAAAACATAAAGTGCAAAAATGCTGAACCCTCACAGTCCAGAAAGGTGCTGAGGACAGAGAGAGAGAGAGAGAGAGAGAGAGGAGGAAACGCAGCAAGAAAACATGGAAATAAGATGTAAAATTTTGACAGCTTTTATATTTTCCCTCTTCACAGCTAAAGGAGAGTTTTCCCCAAAAATGCTCCCAAATGTTTCTCTTTACAGTGAACAGAGTCTTACTGGGATTTCTGTTCACTGTTCACCAGATTATAAATACGTCTAATTGTGAGGTTCTGTCTGTAGTGTCAGGAAAAACCTTTCAGACGTTAGAGTTAGCTGATTTTGGAAACAGAACTAGTCAGTGTTTCTGTAGTTGGAGCTTGTTCATGGAAAACATCAAGAGAAATAGCCGCCAGCCGCCACCACCACCACCACCATCTGGGGAGAAAATCCTTCAGCTCCATCCCTCTCTCCTTTTGTGGTTCTTCACTACAAACGAGTCCCTTTGTGATGATGATGATGATGAACACGGAAGAGGCACTTTGTCCGGAAACGCGACGTTCCATCAGAAGCATGGCCGCGGTTAGGTGTGCAATCAGCGACGAGGCGGAAAACGCACGACGCATCCTCTCTGATGAACCGCGTTGTCGTGGAATCGTCCCGACTCCAGGTTCAGGTCCAGGTCTCGGTGGGCACCATGGCCTCTTTAGTACCCACGGAGGGCATGAGGTTCTCCTCGCTGAGGAAGTCCATGGGGAACTGCACCAGGAAGCCTCGAACCCGCCGGAGCAGCTCCTGGGCCTTAACCGGATCCTCTCGGTCCAAACCGGTTTTACTCTGGAATCTCAGCAGCTCCTGCAGGTTCCTCACCAGACTGGAGGGCAGACAGCAGAACACCTGCAACACACACACACACACACACACAAGTGGACCACGATGAAATGCATGGGAAGATTAATGACTCGATCCGTTAAAACTGGTTAACGACGTCATTTACACGAACCGAGTTCTAAACCGCTGACCACCACAACTATCCTGCTAATATCTCCAAGTAGGAGAGTTATGAGAGACTCACACACCTTCTCGTAGACGGTGGCGTTGCGGCCCGCGGTGGTCATCCACACCTCCTTATAGAAGCGGTCACTCACCGGGTCACTCACGTCTATGCTGGGGTCGGTGAAGCCGCCCAGGATCGTTCTACCAGGAGAGGAAAAGTAGCGTAGCGGTTAGGGAGTCGGTCCCGTCATCGGAAGGTCGCCGGTTCATTAGGAGTGTGTGCGCGCGTGTGTGTGTGTGTGTGAGACGTTACTTAAAACACTCGAGACGCAGCTGCAGGGCAAACTTCCCAGCCTGGTACTCCTGACCGTCCATGACAGATGGCACGGTGTGCGTGTCCTCCACGATAACCGCCACCTCGCTGTCCCTCTTACCCAGCATGCTGCGGTCATTAATGTTGGCTGAACCTGAGAAGAGGAGAAGGAGGGACAGAGAGACGTCATGATCCTGATGAGACGTCAACCATGAGGTACAGTTCAACCAGCCCTTATTCCACTACTACGGAGGGGGAGAGAGAGAGAGAGGGAGCAGGAGAAGACCACAAGGAGAGGGACAGAGAGGTGGAAGTAGACATCCTAAGATCAGCTCAGTAGTGCAGGTCAGCGGCTGATGTGGACTCCTCGCGAGAGACGCGCAGGTGTTTGATCAGAACGCAGCTGACCAGGTATAAAGACTCTCCCTCTCTTACCGATAATGACGGTGTTGTCATCGGCGATCAGCAGCTTGCTGTGGACGTAGATGAGCTCGGTGACGAGACGACCCTCCAGCTCGGCGTGAGTCCTCAATCCCCCGAACGAGATGTAGTTCATCCAGTGGTTATCCACTGACGAGTCAAGATGATTTATGAGACATGGTTACATATGAACGGCATGTGGTAAAATATTATTAAACTTCACTAATAAGTGCAGGAGGACTGACAGAGTTTACTTTAAAAGTCACGAGATGAAGAGAACCTTACTTACTCTCTTTCTTTAGCTGTGAGATTATGGAGTACTCTCCTCTGTTCATGGTCCTGAGAAACACACACACACACACAGGCTGAGTAACGTGAGAGTGAACACTGCATCACCGAGCTCATAAACCAGCTCCACTACTCTCGACCTCACTTACCTTAACCAGGATCCTAACAATCTAGGGCTGCAACTAATGATTATTTTTGTAATCGAGTAATCTGGATTTTTTTTTTTAACAAAAATGACAATACATTGACAAGTTAGTCGTATACGCTTTATGTTGTTGTATTCAATTGAAAATGAAGAAACGTCAAGTTCAAGGGTCATTTCGAACCAATTTGGCCAATAAAATGAGTAGCTTTTGGCCTTTCTGGAAGAGAACTGCATTTCCCACAATCCCCCACGCACGCCTCGGAGCCGCGTCACAATAAAGGGTTCAGCGCGTTCCGGAATGAACTATGAAAAAAATTGATGGGAAAATCTTAATAAATGTCTGTATTGTGAGTGGAACGCTGGTTGTTGTGGTTATTTATCAGCTAAAATATGCGTTTTGTCTGTAATAAAGGGGACGTTTTGACGGAAACGGAGCGTTTTAGCGAGTAATGGCGCTTACAAACAGCGTGTGTGTTTACATCGCAAAAAATGTCATTTATGCGTTTTTACGCATTTACTTCCGTTTTTGTGCACGGAATATCTCACAAATACGTTCACACACACGGGGATCTATTCTCGTCTCGATCGCGCCGCTGAAAATATTGTGCGTCATTAAACGAAGCTTCGATTCTAGAAAAATTGCCTCGACCATTTTTTGTAATCGAATTATTCGAGTTATTCGACTAATCGTTTCAGCTCTACAACAATCTAATGGTAACCAATGAAATCCTAACCAATCTAACCTTAACTAGCGTAATCCTAACCAACGTGGTCCTAACCACAGTCTAATATCAATAACCTCACCCTAAATATAATCTAATCTACATAACTTTTAGTCTAGCCATAATTTAACCACCACCTAAAAACAAACACTAAAACAGCAGCAGCAGCAGTAGTCGTCCACCAGCCTCACTCCTCACTGCCAGTTCTAATGGAGTTGGGACAAACCCTGATGGAGCGAGGGCTACCGCCACTGCTGCTGCTGCTGGTAACGGCTGAGTTTGCGTGACGGCGTTGGTGCGGCTCTACACACACCTGTAGTTGAAGTGCATGACGGCCTGCAGAGCGTTGCCTCCTCCGGTGGAGATGTCACCCTCAAAACCTGGTAACAGCGGCGTCACCACGTACACGCGGAACCTCTTACCCTCCCTACACACACACACACACACACACACACACTCATGAGACACCTGCTCTTCTTACCTGAAATCACAGCACAGCGCACCACATGTGAACTCCGCATTTCACCCACCCATGAAGGACAGCGGACATACAACATGCGATATGGCAAAAAAATCATGTTGCGGTACATTTTGAGCCCTAGGCGATAGACGGTATATATTGCAGTATATAATTCGATCTGTAAATTTCAATATAACTGTTGCTTTAAAGTAACAATTCTTTCCTTGTTTGTGTAAAACATTAGCTTATTGAGTTTTCTTCAGTTCTACAGCCGTGTAAAAATATATTATTTAAATGTCTTACCTTTTTTTTAGACCAAAAAACGTAAGAAATTGCAGAAGGTGAAAGTGGCCCAATGTCCTTAACATTTAACTTTCATTCAAATGTAATATATAAATGTAAATATGTTACATTCATGTTTTTACTTAGTTCTTAGCTTTATTTATTTACTTTCTCAAATTTCTTATTTTTATTTACAATGACGTGCACAGTGTCACGAGGGAGCCAGGTGTTCATTTCAGCACATTATGCCTGTAGAACTAAGCATGTGGCAAATAAAGAATCATTTCTGCCATTAAATAAAAAGGACGTTTCTGGTCAAATCCGTCGATCGGACGTGGCGTGGCGAGCGGCAGACGGAGCGGTTCCCTTGTCGGAACATACGGGCCCAGGCCGGAAAAGTAACGGCGCATTCTTTGGCTTCTCTCATATTCAACAGCGTATATTACGCAGATTATGTTTTTCTGCTCAGTATCCGAGACCCTAAATCCAAACCGTGTCCAGATTACGGACGTTGCACCGGTCTTCTTAACGAGCTGCTCTTCCGCACACTCTCTCTCCATTTTCCCAAAACGAATGCCTCGTGGTGTGGTTTTCGCGCATTTGACGCGACTTGGTTACGTCATTTTCGCGGGCGAGGAGCGGAAATGTCAGCGGTGTGCCGGTATGATCGAAATCTCTATCGTTGGCCAAATTTCTATCGCATGCCTTTTATACCGTTTATACCGTCCACTCCTAATACAACACACGGGAACTAGTGCTTACGGACGGTGCCTTGCTCACGAGTACCTCAGCGGTACCTTTAGTGGGCCGACAACCTTCCGATCACGGGGCCAACTCCCTGACTGTTACACTACCAACTGCTCCACATTAAATGTCATCCATCTAAAAGTTGTATCATAACCTTAAGCTTTCAGATCATAAACTAAAGCAAAAATCTCACTGAGGTTATGGTTAGGGTTAAGTTCGAGGCAGCCACAGGCTTATTGAGCTGCAGTCATCATTACGCAGTAGGTAAACGCGTGTGTGTGTGGGGTGCAGTTAATACTTGTGCGCTCTGATGATCCTTTCTACTAGAGCGTCTCCGATCTTGTTGTGGACCTGCTTGTTGTCAGCACAGCTGATGAAGAACTGGTTCTGGGGAAGTGAAAACACAAAGCACCGTGTGAAGAAAACCACTCAGTACCGAACACGGCCTGCAGGGGGCAGCAGCGAGCGGCGAGGACTCATCCCGAGACGGGACTATAGCTGTGTTCGCGGCCCACCGTCCCGCACAGGTTCGACGCTCCCGACCCACAGCACGGCTGATGCTACTGATGAGCTAGTTAGCAACGTAGGAGCAGCGTGCGGCAGTGCAGGAAACACACAACATGTGCAGAGCGGTGGGCCGCGAGGGCTGGGATTGAGAAACGCCGCAATAAAGCGCTCACGAGTCCTGAGTTACAGTAACCTGATCAGAGTCGGGGCAGGACAAGGTGTCATCTCTGCACCGTACAAGTTTACAGAGACCAGACCACGTGGCTCCAGTTTTAACAGTGCAAACAACACGGAACCGAATAAGGCACAGAATAAACAATACATGAACAGAATATAAAATATACACTTTAAACTAGAAGTAGAGAGAGAGACTATTAGGATGCGGTGATCGGTCTACAATTACGGTCTTGGAGTGGTCTTTAACACCGAACGTGCACGAGGTCAGTAACAGCTTCAATATGAACAGTTCTATACAGTCTATGAAATAAAACAATATCTGATAAAGTCTGGTCTAGTACGTGCAGATGTTGTAACAGCAGTGGAGAACTAGAGTGAGATCTACAGCAGTGTTCAAGTGCATTATAACACAGCTGTGATAATCAAATATTAATATTCCTTATGTTGCATGCAGTTATACAAGGTGAAATGTGTCCCGAGAGACCCACAGACTGCAAATCAAAAACAGAATTTAGAATTTAACGGGTTCAATGAAGGATCTCTGAGTGAACTAAAGCGTAAGAATATAAAATATAGAAAAGACAGAAATCTTGTGTTACATATCAGTGTTAGAAATAACAGTAAGTGTTACCCGTCCTGCTGTTGATCACTAACACCAGAAACTCAGAGACATAACAGTGAAGCGCTCCTACAGGACGTGATGTAGCCGGAACTAAAGCTGAACCCTGAGCAGATGAAGCATTACCTCTATGTAGATGAAGTGTTTGCTCTTGGCAATGACCTGGATGTAGGCGTTGTGGATGGACTCCTCGTGGTGCTTTATACCCGCCGACCAGTCTGCTGCTGACCGCAACACCTGCACGGGTACAACCCTCAGGTCACATGCACATACTGGCAGCAGATTTACACACATCCGCTTCACAACTTGGGGCAGCTGGTAGTGGCGTGGGCAGCACCCGGGGAGCAGGGCTTGCTCATGAGTACCTCAGTGGTACCTTTACCGGTCCGGGATTCGAACTGGTGACCTTCTGATTATACTAATAAAGTGCACCGAATAACTCAATGAACTTTAATCCATTATTAACTCGAGTAAGAGCAAAGAAATCTCTAAATAAATCCGAATCGAATCGAATCGAGAATTGAATCGGATCATGACCTTGTGAATCGGAATTGAATGGATGCAGGAAATCAGCAACGACACCCAGCCCTTTTAGACGTCTCTATTAAACCGAGTCATTAAAACAAATACCAGTTTCCAGTGGAAGCAATATTGATCCCTGCGGTGTTATGACTGTGTGTGTGTGCGTGTTCTCTGACCTGTACTTTGGTCTGTACGCAGTCCGGTACTTGGTAGGGCATCTCGCTGGCCGTGCTGTGAGATTTGGGCAGTAAGAAGGGGTAGGAGAGAGACCGGTACTTGGGCTTCATGATCTGAGGAAGAGAGATTGAAAGCAGTAAGATAAGAGGTGGAAAGAGAATAAAGTATGATCTCCAAAATCAACAAACAGCTCATTCCTGAGATTCCTGCGTCTCCCGTAAACACAGTCTCATCCACACAGGAAGAAGGATTCATATAATCATCATTATACATATGGGTTACTCTGCAGATTACACATTGAATTATGATCAGTTTAACTCAGATAATAATTCTGTGAGTCAAACAGGCAGCTCTGTAGTTTAGTTGACCGATTTGCATAATTCAGTGTTGCATTCAGAATTAAACGTGAGGTGTGGGCTCCTTTGTCTGGGACTGTGTAAAAAGGGGGGTGTTTTGTACATTTTATATAACTTGTCATTTAGAACAGAGAAAATTAATGTTGAACTTGGTCATAAACGCAAAATTTGACCTCATAATAAAAATGTGACCCTCCACGGCAAAACCAGATACCTATATGGATTGAATGGGACGACATATGACTGAGATATCAACATTCAAAGGAGTCGGGTTTCTCCTGTCACGCCAAGTGAGAAACGGAGAAATCTGCTGTCGAAGTTGACTATCGCCGTAGCACTCACAGACGCTTGGTGCGG
>JAVGVS010001668.1:0-16842 GCA_032718565.1 Distichodus sexfasciatus
GATCGATTTTCGGAAAAATTTGGATCAATGTTATGGGCTCGTTGACAGTTGAATCAGTGTAGATGCATCGATGCATCGTTACGCCCCTACTGACCAAGACGACGTCCTGCCCCCCCGCAAAAAAGAAAAAAAATGGCACTGTGCTTTTGATGGAGTTCTCTCTTCCCTTTCTCTCAATATTTTCTCCTGTTGTTGTGGTTTATTGAGCTGGGCAGCAGTCGGCCTCCACGTGAGGGGAAGTGAGTTGTTGCTCTCGCCGCGTTTCTCACATGTGCTAACCTGTTCTCCACAGGAGCAATTTCCACCTGCTGAAAAAGAACGAGAAGCTATTGAGGGAGCTGAAAAACCTGGACTCGCGCCAGTGGTGAGCCTCAACGTTTTCCCTTTCCCGTGATTAAGGCTGGCCCGGGGGGGACCTCGGCGGGCCGGTCTCGTGTCAAGCGCCTAGCGAGCGCTTTCAGCTCCGTTCGTGGTTTTAATTTGAATTTCACCTCCCTCTAGCCGCGAGACGCACAAGATCGCCGTGTTCTACGTGGCCGAGGGGCAAGAGGACAAACACTCCATCCTCTCCAACACCAGCGGCAGCCAGGCCTACGAGGACTTCGTATCCGGCCTGGGATGGGAGGTACCGACTGGCCTAGGGCCGAAATGATTATTCCAGTAAATGGTCGAGACAATTTTTCTAGAATCGAAGCTTCGTTTAATTCATTTCACTCGCTACAGCGTGCGCCGCTTGTGTTTCACACGGACGTTTGTTAGTGACGCACGACGTTTTCAGTGGCGCGATCAAGATAAAACCTGATTCCTCCGTGTGTGAAAGTATTTGTGAGATATTCCGTGCACAAAACCAGAAGTAAATGCGTAAAAACGCATAAATGCCATTTTTTCGCGATGTAAACACGCTGTTTGTGAGCGAGCGCGCCTAGAATCAGTCAAATCTTCCCCTTCAGACAAAGCTCATATTTTAGCTGATGAATAACCACAACAGCCAGCGTTCTACTCACAGTACAGCCGTTTACTTAGATTTTCAGAGTTGATTCCGGAACGCGCGTCCATTGCTTTATTGTGACACGACTCCCAAGTCCAAGTCTTTCCAAGATTGTGGGAACTGTAGTTCTCTCCTAGAAATGCCAAAAGCAGCTCATTTTATAGACCAAATTGGTTCAAAATGACCCAAAACTTCAGTAGTTCATTTTCTATTAATCAGATTTTTTTTTTCCAGTTTTATAATGTTAGAGAGTAATCAGGCGGAAAGAAGAAATATAGAAAATGCATTGTTTTTGATGAAAACAAAAAAACCACATTGTGATGGATACCAAATGGAGGGTTTCCGCCTCATTTTCCTTCACGGAACTAAGCCATAAAATGTCTCTGCATAATAAAAAATTTGCAAACAAATAAAACACACACTGTTCTTACTATTTCTAGTAGTTATATCTACCCTTTCAGCACTAAAAGTAAAACTTTTACAGGTGCAGGTGAGTTTTCATCAGAAATGTGCTGATTTTAAGGCTGTGCCAGCATTTACACATCAAACTATGACGAATCTGAGTAGTGCAGGACGTCCTGAACACAACAGCATAAAAGCACGTATGGAGAACACACACGCACACTAGAATAAACCTAAAAAAAAAATTAAGGTACAGAAAAACAACAAAAAATAAGGTACAGAAATTCTCTCAGGGCTGTAAGGGTTCATTTTGATAAAAAATAAATGAAGAATTTTTCCGATTACTCCATTAATTGGTGAAAAAAAGTCAATTACAAGAAGAATCGATAGCTGCAGCTTTAGACTCGCCTCCATCATAATTTTATCCAGAAGTAGGGCTGGGCAATATGGCCTAAAAACAATATCGCAATAGTAAGCTATATCGCAGTACAGTATTTCTCAAGACCTTAAAATTTCCTCCAAATCAGTGAATTAATGCTAAATATTCTGGTGATTTGTTGTTTATCAGCTAAAATATTTTTTTTAATAAATAATCTTTTCTGTTTTGTCTGTAATAAAAGGAAAGATTGTACTGAAGGAGCGATGCGAGTGATGGTGTTCCATGTGAGAGTTGCGAGCGCTCACGTGTTTCCATCGCGTCATTTATGCATTTTTACGGTTTTTGCTTCTGTTTCTGTCGTTTACTACATCGCACATGGATATATTTGATATATCGCCCGCCCTTACGCTGAAGTTCTTTGGCGTGCTGCGTGTCCAAGCTCTTGTAAAGAAGCTTCACAGAATGTGGACCACTATATATCCTCAGTATACCCTCAAAAGTCAAACATAAGAAAACTTAACTTCAAATACAAACATAACCCGAGGCGTCTCTTTTTCTTTCTATCAATATTTTCTCCTGTTGTTTTGTTGCTGTGTGTGTCTGCGTCTGCGTCTGCGTAGGTGGATCTAACGAGCCACTGCGGCTTCCTGGGCGGTCTGCAGAGGAACAGGAGCACGGGTTTGAGCACGCCGTACTTCGCCACCTCCACGGTGGAGGTGATGTTCCACGTGTCCACTCGCATGCCCCCCGACTCCGACCACTCGCTCACCAAGAAGGTAAACACACAAAACCCAGCGCGCGATGTGCACGACTGCCGTTAACGTCCGTCACACTGGCGGTCGGTTATTTAATCCCGCTGTGATTTAATGAGACGTTTTTACAGCATCACTCGACTCCACTTTGACAGCGACGTTGAGGTCGGCTCTAGGGATGCGCGATAATATCGGAATCGGTCAATAACTGCTTTTTTAAAGTCACCACCATCAGACCGGTGCTTGGATTTGCCCGATATTTTGAGCTGATATTTTATGACATTTTATTGTACGTGGGAAAGGTAGCACTCGTCTTGTCTTGTCTTTACGCGCTCAACTCGGCCTGCACGCGCACTAACCGTTTAACTAACTAAACTGCGTGTTCGCCTCGCTTAGCGAATGTGAGCTCGCACACGGGCTGTGTCCCCGTCCGCGTACTACTGCACTTAATAGTATGGTCGGTAAGGCGCTCTTATCATACTTTTCTATGTGGTAGTATGCATCTCTGGAAATAGCCGGGGTTGTAGCTTAACGGCTCTCTACGCACTAGGTAGTGCACATGGAGTGTCACACGTGCCCCATTTGACTTGGTTCACTACATAGGCCGGGAAGTGACTTCTTCCTTAAAATCTCGTGCGCTACGCTGGAAATGCTCCACGCTCCTCGCTCCACTCTGCTTTCACGCTCGCTTGACTTGGCGCTGTGTTAGAAATGTCGGAACTAGAACGGCTCTGTACGCGCTAGGTAGTGCACATGGAGCCTCACCCGTGCTCTATTTGACATGGTACACTACATAGGGCAGGAAAGTGACTCGTCTTAAAACGCTGTTCACTACCCTCGAAATGCTCCTTGCTTTTACGTGCTCCACTCTGCCTTCCTCGGTTATCGGCATCGGCATCAGCTTCTGCACATGTAAGCGTAAAGAAATTCGGATGTCAGCATCGGCCACAGCCTAACCACTTCACAACTAATGTAGGGTTGGGTACCGAAAACCAATACGGCACCGGTACCTATATAAACCGGTATGTACCGGACCGAAACAGAACGCAAATTTCGGTGCCTCATTTCGGTGCCACTTAAATGCCTGAACTGTCGATTGAAATATTTGTTCTCTGGGGCTATGATGACACAGTTGTAATAAGCATCAGATTCATCAACGCACATGATCGCTAGTAAAATTTAAATACTGCATTCATGGGGTGTCAGAAATAATCGGAAAAATAAATGATTTCCTTAATTAGAAAAATCTTGAGAACTTCGGAAAGCTTTGATAATTCAAATCCAAAACACTGTTGCAGTAATGTTACTGTCCATTTTATTATTGTAGATTAAACGTTTATTAGATTAGATAAAAAAATTAAAAGCACAAATCATCAGGAAATGAGACCATCCGAGATGCGCGCGAACGCAGCAACTAACGTTACACTCGCTCTGACGGCAGCAGGTGGTCTACCGCTGTCTTAGCTTGCTAAATTAAACAACGTTCGTTAAAATGCCTAAAACGAAACGCTCGAAAGTGTGGCTATATTTCACAAGAAAGGATTCCGACACCGCGACGTGCAGCAAATGTTTTACAGCAGTTGCGTGTAAAGGGGGAAACACGTCAAATCTAATGAAACATTTGAGGGCACACGGAATAAACGTAAAAGCAGAGGGATGCACCGTGTTTGACATCCCTCAATATGGTGATATTTCTGCAAAAGAATTGCTCAAATTTGAAGCGGTTTAGTTATTGTAGTTGGGTTAGGTGGCTTATGTTTTGTCGTTTTTGTTTTTTGTATTTACTTATATATTCATATATACTTTAAACATTTAATATATTGTTCAATTTTAAGCATTCAATTTTTGGTTCGATAAAAATGTATTCTTGAGTCATCCACCATCATTTTGTGGCTTTTGTAAAGTATCGGTTCAGGCACCGTTTTGGCACCGGTACCGCTTTAAAAGTATCGATTTGGCACCGGTATCGAAAAAAAAACCCAAACGATACCCAACCCTAAACTAATGAAGCCGTCGCTTGTTGAAAATGAAAGATTTGTGTAGGATCAGGTTCAGATTCCACTTCCGGCAGCACTACCACCGCTGTGTCCCTGAGCAAGACCCTTAATCCCAAGTTGCTGCAGGATGTGATGTGTTCTCTGAATAAATGTGCCTCGCCTAAAGCACCTTACACCTTCAAACTGGAGCCCCGGGCCCCTGGCTTGTCTGTGCTGCTGTATATATATATATATATCTCTTTATTTTTCTCCTGCTCATCGGTGGGCAGTAGAGATCTAATAAAAGTCCGAATGAGCACTAACGAGCATCGCTGCGAGGCTGCAACGCGTTGTCCGGCTCGGCTCGGCCATGAGCGATGCGGTGTCGTTCTAGCGCCGTCCCCTCACTTCCACACACATACGTCTTACAGCGGCGAGGCCGGGCGATAAGCCGCTAATGCCGTCCCAAGACTTATTAATGAGTGCAGACGGCAATGTAATATAGCGGCGTGACCTCAGAGGGACGAGCGGAGACGGAGGGAGGAGAGGGGGCTTAATGGGATTACTGCTGTCAGTTGTGAATGGAGAAATGGTTTCGCCCACAGCGAGGAAAAGCAAAGCCTCCTCTCCTGTCCTCTCCTGTCCTCCGTCTTCCCTGCTTCCCCTTCCACTCGCTCTCCCGTTCTCTCTCTTCGCCCCTCCGTCTGGCCGTGAGGACGTTAACCTGAAGGATGCTGGGTGTCACGGAGACGGCGCTTGGTAATTGTGGTTAATCAGCAGACGGATGAGGCTTAAACGGCGCGGCGCTGCCGGGGAGAATTTACACTCCCGAGCATCTTTAATTACGCGGACCCAGCGAGAGACCGCAGCTCTCACTAAGGCA
This sequence comes from Distichodus sexfasciatus, assembly GCA_032718565.1. Taxonomy (NCBI): domain Eukaryota; kingdom Metazoa; phylum Chordata; class Actinopteri; order Characiformes; family Distichodontidae; genus Distichodus; species Distichodus sexfasciatus. The sequence goes on from JAVGVS010001668.1 coordinate 5,381, forward strand.
TGAGTACGCTGTAACCGGCTGCTGTAAACGTACAGTGATTTACCTACTTTACTGCGTTTTCACAACACAGTTAATTATTATTTATAACGAGAGGCTGTAGGTCTACAGCAAATTGGCGTTTTCAAGCGAGCGAAAGTGAAAGTGAGGCATTATTTGTCATTGTGAACACACCACGGCACAACACACGGTGCACCACAACCAAGTGTGACCTCTGTATTTGTTCCATCCGTGAAGGAGCAGTGGGCAGCTGACATGGACAGTGCCCGGGGATCAATGCTTGGGGACGGTATCCTTGCTCGTGAGTAGGGGTGCAACGATTATTGGACGTTGTCGACGATAAAAATAGTCGCCGACGAATTTGATCGTCGATAATTGTCGCCAGACGTCTTTTTAAACGGAGTGAGACGTTTGCCTTCCTTTCTACCTGTGCAGTACTACCGCTTTCCAATAGAGTGCACCAATACACCACACTCTGGCGAGATTCGCTCTTGCGCAGTAGCATTCAGTGACAGCTAGAAGAATGGCCCTATGGCGTCACATCAACGCCAAAACTAGAGCGCGCAGAATGGCTTGCCGCAAAAATTTCAAAGTCGCGAGCGCAAACGTGAAACTCGAAAGCACAAAATTAAGAACCGAGTGCGCGGTTGTGATAATATTGCGTCGCAAACTGTATTTTTCCTCTCGCGAATGTCTTTTTTCCTCTCGATGTGTTGAATGTCCTCGCGCACAAAGTAGATTACCGACGAGCGGCTTTTTTGCTCGAGTGAGATTTTTACGCGCGTGGTTTGAAAGGGGCGGGTTTGGACAGTTTGGGGGCGGGGTTTTGGCAGCTTCTGCCTGCGAATCCTATTGGCCGATGGTTCCTGGATTTGTGATTGGCTAAAGAAAGTTCCTACAGAAAAACCAAAGACGTCGGAGGAAGAGGAACGGCGACGGGTCGGTCAAACGCAAGTTATAGTTTATCGAGCTTATAATTATAATTTAATAGTTAGGTCTTACACGTTTAATAAGCACGCAAAACGGTAAAGTGACCAACGCCTTTGTCACTCGCTCATAAATGTTATAATGGTACGTTATCATTTTCTCAGTACCATCAGAAAACCAGGAGCCATCGTAAGGCTAGATAAGGCAAAGAAGAAACTTATTTATTAAAATATGTTTTTGAGTGAACTATCTTTTTTGTCTTTATTATTTACCACAAAATTTAAATAACCTAATGCTAAATGTAAAAGATGGTAGCTAAATCGGAGCCGTTTTATAATTACGCAATTTATAATCCGATTAGTCGACTAATCGTTTTAATAGTCGATGACTAGTCGACTATCAAAATAGTCGTTAGTTGCAGCCCTACTCGTGAGTACCTCAATTGGTACCAAACCGCCGACCTTCCGCTCTAGATTAACGTCTTAATTCAGTAACGGAGCTGCTCAGGTAAACCGGGAAAGATTACTTTTATGTAGAAACAACAAATCTGATTTACTCGCTTCTCCAGTTCCGAAACGCTGGAGCTTATCCATACTCCACTCTTTAAACATTTGGCCTCAGGGCCTGTTTAGTACCTGTTTTCGGTACCCATCCCTAGTGACAGCAGTACAGATGTTGCAGTTTATCCGTACCAACCTCAATAATCGTTTACACATTTAATTTCTGTGCACATCCATACCTCTCTCACTACATACATGTTTAATAGTAATTTATTCCTGAGAATCCGAGTTGCTGTGATTATCGTCAGATTCTTGTGACGTCCGTGTGTGGCGCCGGGAGGGTTTTTTTTTTCGTCCTGTTATTGTGACAGCGGATGCTGATTGAAGTTGCTCCACGAGGATTTGTGTCCTTGTTTTCCCTGCAGCCGGAGAGCGGAGCCCGTTCGTAGAGGACACATGAAGGATTCGAGCAGAGATGGCTGAGATGAAAGAGGGTGGCATACTCCAAAACGGCCTTATCTCCCAATAAAACCTAAATCGCTTTGTTACGCAAACACACACACACACATGGCGGGCATCGTGGTGGCGTCGCTGTAATTCATGTCTGTAATTTGAGCGCAGCACGTCCTGGTGGATGTGGGACGCTGAGATCCCTGCGCTCCCATCACCGGCCTAAAGGGGGAGTCGAGTGGACACACACACACACACACACACACGGCCATATTCCAGCCAAATTAGATTGGGCTTGTCCCCCCGCTGCCGGCCTTTCCATGAGTCTTCGGGGGGAAATTGGATTTAGGGGCCTGCTGGAAACGCTAGCCCGAACGAGATGCTCCCGATAGCGACACTAAACCATGTTAAGCAGACACTAAAGCGTGTCAGCTCAGCCACCATCGCACCAAACACGCACGCAGACACACACACACACACACACTCATCCATTCAGCCTCTCGGGGTAGGCTCTGTCCCTGCTCAGCGTCCAGCGCGTCGTCTCTGTGGTCGTTATTCAGCTGCGTTTGAGCCTCGCCGTCGTCGTCGTCGTCACCGTCATCATCATCCCGCTGTAGGGACTGATAAGGCTGCGAATCGCTCAAGAGTCAAGATTTGTCACGTTTGTAGTTATTAAGGGTGTGAGCAGATGTCATGTCGTGAGATCTGGAGATATTAAAAGGTGAGGATGTTCCTCATCGAGGTGGTTCGCTCTCGTGAATATCTTGTCATTTTTCTAAAAGTCGGAGCGTGCAGAGGAACTTTCGTCAGTGAAATCTGGTAGTTTGCTGGCTTTGCACTAGAAATATGCTTAATCATTTTTAAATAACTGAAGGAAACTCACACACAGAACATTTTTTGTAGGAGTCAGTTTTAAGGAGTCAGTACATGACCACACACTGGGGCAGGCCTCTCTACACTATCAGTGTATTTATATTAAATTATTAATTATTTAACTTTGGGTATGGGCCCATTCCGAGTACTGACCCGAAGCCAGTTTTTAATGAATATTTCTCTGTGAGGAGGAGGCTGAGATTATTTTGTTAGGTTTAAGGAAATACTTGACTTAAATACTGTTTTCTTTACTAAAACCATGCAATATTTACACACCCATATGTATATGCTAAGTTATTTATTAAAAAAGAAAATTAAATTATTCGTTTAAACACATTTCTCTAATTTTGTGACGATCCCTAATCCTGCGGCGCTAAAACCATCAGCAACACAGAGATCGCTTGTTTGGGGGGTTAGGGAACCCGATGACGGTAGTGCTGGAGGTAGGATTTGAACCTACAACCTCTTGGTCCAGAGACAAGCATCCTAACCACTAGAGCAGCATTGCCACTTCTATCTCTCTCTTATATTTTTTATTTAAAGTTGTCTCGCTGACTCCAGATAAACCTTTTGGTGCTGATTTGGAGTCAGTTTTGTCCTGAGAGCTTGAATCAAAGGCAGCTGGACTTCACTTCTCACCCCAAAAAGTGTCTTAAGTTCCAAAACATCTGAAAGGGATCTCCAGGTACTAGATTTTCGAACTTAAGAAGCCATTCAGATGAGAGGTGAAATGTGTAGTTGCCTTCAAATAAGATTTGCTTTTGGGGTTGTAGTGTGTTGCGTTGCTTGTTCTGCTCATTGTCATATCAATATGTAGGAATTAAAATAGTGTGAAAGTTGAACAGTAAACCAGCTTTACCGCGGTGCCACTTCCCATGCAGAATCAATTGTGCATAACGATTGTAATATCTCTAACAGGGTTGAAAAGGAGCGCTCCTTTAAAAGTTGGAGCCGGCGGCGTAAGGGTCCGGAGGTGATTGAGTGTGGTGTTAAAGATGGAGTGTATGTGCTGGAAGATGGATGTGAGGGGGGTGTGTGTGTTTGACATCGCTCCTCACCGTCACCGCTCAAGGTGAAGAGCAGTGTTTTGGCCGGCGCAAACCCAGAGACAGTACCGACTAAAAACAGTACAGGCACTAAAATGCGCTAAGAGTGTAAAAGTTGAAAGCAGTTCCTGTCAAAGACGTCTAGTCTGTCTCTCACTTCCACACCTCTCTCGGCTGTTAATCTCTCTCTCTCTCTCTCGCTCTCTCTCTCTCTCTCCCAGCTAAGGCACCTGGGTAACGATGAGGTGCACATCGTGTGGTCGGAGCACACGCGTGACTACAGGAGGGGCATCATCCCCACCGAGTTCGGAGACGTGCTCATCATCATCTACCCCATGAAGAACCACATGTACAGCATCCAGATCAGCAAGAAGCCAGAGGCGAGTGCCAACACACACACACACACACACAGGAAAATATATTGTGAGCTCTTAAAGAATTTTAAAAGTATTATGAGCATGCAAAAGTGTCTTGTGAGGACTATCGTGAGCACTGAAATAGCTCATGAGAATGTGTCTGGAGCACTCCAAATATCTAGTGAGCAACTGAAAGTCATAAGCACTCAAAAATATCTCATGAGCATGTGAAAGTTAAGAGCAATCAAAAATATCTCATGAGCATGTGAAAGTTATCCCGGCAGTCAAAAATATCTGTGAGCATGTGAAGTTAAAACAGATAAAAACATCTCATGAGCATGTGAAAGTTAGAGCAGTCAAAAAATATCTCATGAGCATGTGAAAGTTATCAGCAGTCAAAAATATCTCATGAGCATGTGAAAGTTATGAGCACTCAAAAATATCTCATGAGCATGTGAAAATCCTGCGCACTCAAAAATATCTATGAGCATGTGAAAGTTAAAAGCAATCAAAAATATTTCATGAGTATATGAAAATCCTATGCACTCAAAAATGTTTCATGAGTATATGAAAATCCTGTGCACTCAAAAATATCTCATGAGCATGTGAAAATCCTGCGCACTCAAAAATATCTCACGAGTATGTGAAAGTTATGAGCAATCAAAAAATATCTCGCAGGCATGTGAAAGTTATGAGCACTCAAAAATATCTCATGAGCATGTGAAAATCCTGTGCACTCAAATAGTTCATGAGTATGTGAAGATCCTGCGCACTCAAAAATATTTCATGAGTATGTGAAAATCCTGCACACTCAAAAATATCTATGAGCATGTGAAAGTTAAGAGCAATCAAAAGTATTTCATGAGCATGTGAAAGTCCTGCGCACTCAAAAATATTTCATGAGTATATGAAAATCCTGCATACTCAAAAATATTTCATGAGTATGTGAAAATCCTGCGCACTCAAAAATATCTATGAGCATGTGCAAGTTAAGAGCAATCAAAAATATTTCATGAGTTTGTAAAAATCCTGCGCACTTAAAAATATTTCATGAGTATATGAAAATCCTGTGCACTCAAAAATATTTCATATGAAAATCCTGTGCACTCAGAAATATTTCATGAGTATATGAAAATCCTGTGCACTCAAAAATATTTCATGAGCATGTAAAGATCCTGCACACTCAAAAATATCTCATGAGCATGTGAAAATCCTGCGCACTCAAAAACATCTATGAGCATGTGAAAATCCTGCGCACTCAAAAATATTTCATGAGCATGTAAAGATCCTGCACACTCAAAAATATCTATGAGCATGTGAAAGTTAGGAGCAATCAAAAATATCTATGAGCATGTGAAAACCACAAGTACTCAACATTGTCAGGTGTGCACAGGAAGTCGGTTGTGATAATGGTCCGAGTCCTGGTCCGCGCCCGTCAGTGCTGCTTGGTGCTTTAGTAGCCGGTGGAAAGCGAGCCGTCTCCCGTCCCCGCTCAGAGTGGCCCAGTTACATCTGCACTAATTTGATGAACGGGATTCTGGGAATCGGATTGCGGCAGTGAGACGGATGGAGGGCGAGACGAGCGTTCTGTCCTGCAGTCTGGACCAGTGGAGGAAGATGGAGTGATATGGAGACGACAACGAGGAGGAGGAGGAGGAGGAGAAGAAGAGAGGCCTGGCTTTTTTTTACTTTATGACGGAACACTTAGATGCTCGGCAGCTCCTGCCTTACGTTGGGGCTGTGTTAGGGCTGGACAGTTGATCAAAAAATAATCAAAACTAACACTGGTTAACGTCAACCTGCAGCCCAGTTTGTAGTTTGGTGTGTTTTTCCTGCGATAGTAATCAGGCTGTCCAAAGTGTTTACCTGTGGCTCGTCTTTGTGGATAGTTCCGCATTGAGTTCAGGGAAAATGGATCCCTGTGCTTCCTTAAAACTGAGCCTCGACTGTCTTCTGTTAAAAATGCTCCTGATGCAACCACGTAGACGGGAGAAGAGAAAACATCACCGCCGATACTGGCTTCACCCTAACACTCACTGTATTCTGCTCAAGAGACGTCCCATAGCACTGCCCTCTGCTCCACTTCCTGCACCAGCTGGACTGCATCGATCTCCTCTGACATTTTCAACACGGTTTCTTCAGCATTTCCTGTATCAGGACACTTGTGGAATCATGGGATATATTCGGTCCTCCAGAACGCCATGTCAACACAATGGTTCTCTTTGCGTTCGTCACGATTTCATCAGAAATTGACCCCAAGGAAATGCAACGTTTATTTGACGCCATCCAAACAACGCTTGATTCAGACGCCCTTGTGGACGGGGTTTTTAAAAAAAAGTGTGTATTTGTGAGTTTTAAAATATTTTGAATATTGGTGAAGTCACTTGACAACACAAGCAGTTTGTTTGGGGCAGTTGGTAGTGTAATGGTCAGGGAGTTGACCCCATCATCAGAGGGTTGTTTACCAGTCAAGTCCCCGACTGGTAAAGGTACCACTGTGATACTCATGAGTAAAGTACCGTCCCAAAGCACTGCCCCCCCCAAAAGCTGCATGTCAGCTGCCCACTGCTCCTTCACTCACCGTCATCATTTACTTGCGTGTCGGTCACAAACAAAGAAAGAGGAATTCAGATCCTTTTTCACGGCGCTGCAGGAGTTGACACGTTAATGAATGCGTACTTTGTGTTCGGGACAATAAACCTGTTTTGATCATTTTCACTTGCTCCTGCTCTCTTTGTACAGGTCCCGTTTTTCGGCCCCCTGTTTGACGGCGCTATAGTGGACAGTAAGATTTTGCCCACCATGGTGCGAGCGACAGCCATCAACGCCAGCCGAGCCCTCAAGTCCCTCATCCCCCTCTACCAAAGCTTGTATCCTTTCACTCACCGGACACACACACACACACACCTGCAAGTGTTTATAGCCAATAATAGGGCTGGACGATATAACTCAAAATTCAGACCACAATATTATTGAAGCGAATGTTGATACGTTGACATTTTCCCTATTTTACTGTATACTTTAACTTGGTAGATTTGCCATTTAACGTTCTCTTCTTAAGCAGTATGAATAAATAAAGCAAGCATTCAAGCGACTTTACAACGTTTGTTTGAGAAATATAGTTTACTTTAAAGATGCTTTAATCACAGTTTTGTGCTTTTCTTGGATCCTGTTAAAGTACTACTTGGGATGCACGATAATATCGGAACCCTATAAGAATTGGTCGATAATTGCTTCTTCTTTTTTTATCGCCATCGATACGATGCGTAGATTTGCCCGATATTTTCAGCCGATATTGTATGCATATGTTGTGTTGTATTGTTAGTCTGAGGTGGGATTTTACACGACCGGCGCCTTCTGTCTTGAAATGTAAGATGTTATTTTGTAGCAAAATTCTGAGCACGCTGTGGAACGTTCGCCAGGAACCCAACTCTGCCTGCACACGCGAAAAATGTATAGCTAACTAAATTCCGTGTTTGCCTCACTTAGCGAATGTGAGCTCGCACATGGGCTGTGTCCCGAGCTGCGTACTACCACCCTTAATAGTATGGTAGGTAAGGTGCTCTTATCATACTTTTCTATGTGGTAGTATGCATCTCCGGAAATAGCCGGGGTTGTAGCTTAACGGCTCTCTACGCGCTAGGTAGTGCACATGGAGTGTCAAACGCGCCCTATTTGACTTGTTACACCACATAGGACGGAAAGTGACTTTTTCTTGACTGGGCTCTGTGTTAGAAATGTTGGAACTATGGCGTTATTTTTGTGGCAAAATTCTGTGCATACGGTATAACTTTGACCCGCAAAATATCTTGTCTTTACGCGCTCGACTTCGCCTGTGCTCTCACTCCACTCTGCCTTCCTCAATTATCAGGGTCGGCAGATATAAGCGTGGAAAATATCGGATATCAGCATTGGCCGATAATCCCCTTATTGCGCATCCCTAATTACTATATTACAATCATTTTATTTTCTAACAAAGCACAAATATCACAGCCTTTGTCGTTCACGTTGCTCCATATATCGCCCAGCCCTAGTTGACAGTAGCATACGTGCTTCAACACCTACTTTTGTCTGATATATACGTGCGAGTGTGTTTGAGTTTATGTGATTAATCAGACTCTGCTTTTCTGCTCTCATGCTACGCTGACCGTGTGTGTGTGTGTGTGTGTGTGTGTGTGTGTGGCAATTGACTGCAGGCCAGTATTGAGGCTGGAGCTTGGAGCAGGTAGACGGCGAGCCGCTCGATAATTATTGATGTCTTATTTTGGGAATAGTGCGCATGTAGAGCTCTCTCCTGCTCTCTCCACTCAGCACTCAACTCAGGTGATGGAATCACTCTCATCGCTCTCATCTCACACACACACACACGCACGCACACGCACACACACATCACCCTGCATGCAAAGCCATTCGCTTTCCAAATCATTCTGAGGCAATTTATTTGGCTTTCTCACCCTACATCACTCTCTCTCTCTTTCTTCTCCCTCACACACACACACACTCATCCTGCAGTCAATCTCACGCGTCTCTCACGTGTTATTTTGATTCAGAATGATACACACTTGATTCATATCTAATTGAACAGCTCCTGTACCTCCTCGTGAGTGACATTTTCTGTGATATTTAAGTGACATTTTCTCTTTTCTTATTTCACATAATTCCTTCGCTACATCATCTCCGATTCTCTATTTCCTTTCTTTTATTTCTCCTTCACTCTTACACACCCACACACACACACACACACACACACATGCACTGCAATGCAGAACAGATTTTGATGTACTTAACGTTGTGGGTAGCTGTATGGTTTTACCTTAATTATGATTAATGAGCGAATATTCGGGGTCCAAGCACGAAAAGCGTACTGATTGATCTCTAATCGGCGCAATAGCGAAGGAAAGCGTCTTTTGACCTCTAACTCTCGAACCGTGTGGCCTAGAGTGAAACGTCCTGCTTTAGCTGATTCTTTCGCTTAAGCCAAACAAATTTCTAATTGGGGCCATGGACTTCCTGTTTTCAGATTTTGAGCTAATTTGTATAATATGCAAAACAAACTGTTGTGAACGCCTGCTAGGCTAATTAGCTGATTAAAGCAAGTGAGGTGTCAAATGAACCTGCAGATTTAGCCTGGTAACGAAACTTTTTTGGGGATTTCACGAATGGACAGCTATAATTAGTGAATTCATTGCAGCGGTCGTGGCGTGTTTTTGCTTAGACAGCTGTATCTTTGGACTGGTTTGGCCAAGCGTGCTGAAGTGGAGCCAATTTATGCAGCTTGATTCACTGACTCCTTTCTTCGAGGCTTACTGCATCAGCTGCCGTTGTGCTGCTTTTTGCGACCTTTGCTTGGACCCCCTTTTGTTGACACTTGCAGCTTTATTTTACTTTGTGTATTTTTCTTTGCTTGTTTCCCTCGTGGTTCATGGTTTGTGCTGTTCATCTTCTCAACTCTTAAAGCTGGGAGGTTTCTTCTAACGGTGTGTATATTTTCATGATATGTTTTTAAGTGGACACTACATCAACAGACACTGGGGAAAAGTAGGAACAGAATTTTTTTTAATGATCAAAATAACCGGCGTGGCATGATGATGTTGATTGGGCGTTCTGAATCTCGGTTTTGATTCATTTTTGATTGACACTGGTGTTTTTAAGGTAACAGTATATGAAGAAACGCACTGGGAAAGTATTAGCAGAATTCTGTTTTTAAGTGTTAATCAACGCAAACAAGAGCAGTTAATTTTTAAATAATGGAAAGATGGAGTATACAGAACATTTTCCTTCCGATTTATACTGTAGCAATGCTTCATTTTCCACAACCTTGGCTTTGTAAAGCTCTCATTTCTGTCTCTGAACACTTCTTTTTCTTCTGAAATCTGCAACAACAAAAAAAAACAAAAAAAAGGAGACACGGACGAGAAAATAGAGAGAGAAAGAAAGAGTGTGAGGGGAGGGGGGTGATTCTCATCTGCCCTGTCCTCCAAGCCAGAGAGATTGTTTGGCCCAGCTTGAGTCTTCGCTCGCAGCAATCCTGCCCATCTGTGTGTGTGTGTGTGTGGTGTGTGTGTGTGTGTGTGTCTGCGCTCGTGTGTGTATTGATTGGCGTGAGTTGCACAGGTCGATGGCTCTGACAGGCTGAATTACAGTAATCTGTCATTATCGACGGATGTCTCTCCAAACCCATTCTCTCCTTCTGTCTTTCTCCCTCGTTCTCTCTCTATTTCTCCGTCGCTCCACTTCATTCTCTTTCTTTTTGTCAGGATTCTGTTCCCCCCCCCCCCCACTCTTCCCAAAACCTCGCTTCCCTTTACCTTTTTTTTTCTTTTTTCATCTCTTTTCTCCCCCCTGTGCGCTCTTTCTCTCTCTCTCTCTCTCTCTCTCTCTCTCGGGTTTTGTTCCCCCGGTGCTGATAATTGGTGCCTGTGTGAGATGTCAGAGTGGCTGTGATTAGACGAGCTTTGCGCTTGGCATTGACCCGGGCGCGAGACGTGCTGCACTTCTCCCAGCGGAGCCCCGAGCCAGCCATCCAGCCAGCCAGCGAGTGAGTGAGTGAGTGAGTGAGGGATTGGAGGAAAGGAGGAGGGAAGCGCGCCACCTTTACCACAGCCTGCTTTCTTCTGCAGATGTTTCCAACTTGTTGGGAGAAGAGAGTGAGGACGAGACTCGCCGTTAAGATTAGGGGCGAACCGATACATTTATCTACATCCGAACAAGGTTGGCTCTCATGTGCCAGTATTTTCGTATGAAAATGAAAGCGAGTGATTATTTGTGAACACAGCACAGCACTGCACTGCATTTCACCCATTCGTGAAGGAGCAATGGGCAGCTGGGGGACAGTACCTTGGTTATGAAGGTCGAACCAGCGGCCTTCCGATCACGGACCGAAACACCCTAACCGTTACGCTATCAACTGCCCCGTTGCCCTGCTAGATTTGAATTTGTTCTTGAAGTTAAGACGTAGGCGGTGCAGTGGTTAGCCCAGTCGCCTTACAGGACGTGGATTGGATCCCCAGGTCAGTCGTGGGGTCATTCTGTGTGTGGGTCATTCTGTGTAGGTTGATTGGTTACTCTGAAATTGGCCGCATTAGGTGGAAGAGGGAAAGATAGTGAGGAGGTGGACAAGGAGATAGAGATAGAGATATCAGGAGAGTGTGGAGGATGAGGAAGAGGATGAAGAGGAGGAACAAAGTGGAGAAGAGAAGGAGGATTGAAGAAGAGAAGGAAGAAGGTGAGGAAGAGGAGGTGGATTGAAGAAGAGAAGGAAGAAAGTGAGGAGGAGGAGGGTTAAAGAAGAGAAGGAAGAAGGTGAGGAGGAG
>JAVGVS010001669.1:0-16836 GCA_032718565.1 Distichodus sexfasciatus
CGTTTGAATCAACTTTGTGATCGCGGCAGTCGCTGAGTCATTGTGCACTGAGTTTATCGTGAATTTAAGTGGATGTTTTAAGTTGATGGTTTTTCTCTCTACAAGACACAAGCCAATCAGATCAATTTAACTTTGTCTTGTTGACTGATCGCAGGTTGCTGAATTGAATTCATTCGAATCAAATGTGTGATCACGGCAGTCGTCGAGTTGGTTGAGTTTATATAAAGTTTGCACAGTGATATAACCTATGATTCTGACTTATATGAGACACAAGATCACTTCAGATCAACAGAACTTTGGCTTGTGTATTGATCGCAGGCTCTTGAACTCAATCGAAATCGAAATCGTATAGTAGCAGACTTTGTGATATCGGCAGACGTAGAATCGTCCGCTATCATTTTACGCCTCTGGTGTCCTTGAGTAAAAGGCTCTTATTTTAATCTTTAAATCCTGACATGAAGCACATCTTCTCCTTTTATATGAATAATAGATAAACAAATATCTAAATTATTCATCGATAAATGAAAACGGAGAACTTTTCTTAATAAGAGAGTCAGATGTTTTGTTGTTGTAGCAAAAATTAATTAGCTGCTGAAATACTGCAACATCTCGTTTTTTTATTTATTCCGTTTGTAATGAGTTTTCCTTTATTTCATGTCTGTTTGTTTGTTTGTTTGTTTGTCTGTGTATCTTGACCCAATGGTTCACCTGCAGTGGTGTTTGCGCAGCCACCAGGAGAACTGGCTCTGGCAGCTCCGGCAGTGTGTAGCCTCTTTGTCCAGCAGCCACCACTGCTCCTCCGACCTCAACTTCTGCTCAAACTCTAGAGCGTCCGTCTTCTGCCACAGTGCGTCCTTATCTCTGCAGGAGCGAGGGAGGGAGGAGAGCCACGCTGTTAAGGTCAAGACAGAGGTCAAGGTCTAGTTAACGTCCAGCAGTTTTAGCCCGATCCCTAGCATACCCGATCTATACAGAACGATTCTGGACCTTCTGGACGATCGAACCAGGACCTTCTCGGTGCTAACCGCCGCTCCACCCACAGATTAGTTTAAGGGTCTGTGTTTTGCGCTGAGAGAACCTCACTTCCAGAGCTCTTCCTCGCTGAGTTGCGAAAAGCGTCGTTCCGTTCGTTCCTACTTCATGTAAACATTGTAACGTGTCCCTTTGAAGTGGAAGTGAGTGATTATTTTGTCATTGTGAACACACCACAGAACAGCACACAGTGCACCACAATGAAATCTGACCAGTCCATGAAGGAGCAGTGGGCAGCTATCGAGGGCAGTACCCGGGGAACAGTGTTTGAGGACGGCATCTTGCTCATGACTTGCTCAGTGGCAGGTTTATGAGTCTGGGATTCGACCGGCAACCTTCGATCCTGATCGCAGGTGACGCCCAACCATTCGCCTAAGCTGCCCCAGAGATGCATTGGTTTAGCCGACATAAAGATTATCTTTACGGTGGAAAATTGTATCTTGGCGTTAGCGGCTTTGGCGTTTGATCTGGCGCTCACAAGTCTTCGAGACGTAGAGACTGGGTGCATGAGATAAACCGTGCAAGAAAAACAGCTGGGAGAGTACCGCCGATTTATATGTCCCGCCCCTTCCTCAATTTTGATTGGCTAGCAAGAGAGAAGCGACATTGACGAGCCAAGCTGTTCCTAAAAAGTTGAGCAGTTCAACGAAGCGCTCTGAAGCGCCGCTGCGGTAAAAACCGTCTCCACCGGCATTTTTTAACGCTCCGAACGCTGAAGCTGATTGGATGTGTATTAAAATTGGCACTGCCAGTCTAGCCTTCACCAGATCCCAGAATGCTCTGCTGCTGCTGATTTTATTTAAGAAATGAACGCCACAGAAGTCTTTTATTTGACATTTGATTTCACGTGTTTATAGCGTTAACCTTTGCTTGTTCCAAATTCAATGTTTAAGCAAAACGTACGTTTGTTTCCATATGTGAAGGTTCATCGTTATATGTGAAGAGAAGGAAAAACCTCCTCGATTGTAGACATTTTTTCAATAAATATCAAGGCTGTCTCGCGACTTTGTCCATGTTTTTAATTTTGGCCCACTGTGTGTTTGAGTTTGACACCCCGTTCTAGATCGAATCAAAAAACGTCTTAAAAGTATGATTAGTACATAGCAGTTGGTGGTGTGGCGTTATCACTGAAGTGCGCTGACGGCAAGTTACCGTCTAGCGCGCGCCAAAAATGCACATTGCTCCTTGGCGGATGGGTAGAAAATACTTGAGCCGAGTCATTAGCCTAGAAGCAGCTTCAAGTCAAAGGGTTAAACGCCGCCTTTTTACCTCCTTATTAGCGCTCGCCCCTAATTATTAACACCAACGAGAGGAGATAATTTGTCTGCTCCCACTCTCTCTGCTCCTGGGGGGTTCAAGGCCCGTTCCGTCCCAAAAATCCGGCTTTTAAAGCGTATTTTGAGTCATATTCTGGGTGGGCGTCCTTTAGCACTCGCTCTTCATCACACACATAAGCCTACTTGGCTTTGGTTATTTTCTGGGCGACACCCTAGCTGCTTTCGCTGGTCTCCCGTCCGTCATAGGCGGGTGTCGGAGCGTGTGAGCCCGATGAGGGGTTTTGGAGGTGGGAGGTAGTGTGGGCTCCGTGAGTCACGTAGTGCATCTGGCATTTGCGGAAGCTTCCGCGTCGCTCGACTTTAAAGTGCTTTTTCCCCTTCGCTCTCTTCTTCCCGTTTCGTAACATAATTCACCGAACGCAAAAACGATACAGTGGCCGCACTTAAAAACACGGCCGTCGCCTGTTTGTCCCTGATAACGTCCTGCGTCTACAACCCTCTCGGGTTCTGGGGTTTTGTCGTTGCATTTCTCAACCTCTCAACCCGAAAAAACGAAGGAGGGAAAAAGGAGGAAAAAGGAGGGAGAGAACGCCGCGTATTGAACATACACTTTATCGTGGAAGTGCATACGGTCTGTCTTCATATAATATCTACTGCTCTCTTTCCTTTATCATGTTTACTGTCATCCCCTCATCTCTCTCTTCTTCATCCCTCTCTTTCTCTCTCTATGGGTTTCTCCCTTCTCTCCTCTCCGTCCCTCCCTATCTCCTCTCCTCTTCCCTTTTCCCCTCTCCCCTCAATGTCTCACCCTTCCCTTTATCTTTCTCTCCCCTCCATCCCTCTCTCTCGCCTTCTTCCTCGCTCTCTCTCCCCCTCAATCTCTCTTTCTCTTTTCCTCTCCCTCATCCCTCCCTTTCTCTCTTCCTTCCTTTCTCTTCCTCTGTTCCACCCTATCTCTCTCCTTGTTCCCCTTCCTCGCTCTCTCTCTCCCTAAATCTCTCTTTCTCTTTTCCTCTCTCTCTGCCATCACTCTTTTTCTGCCTTTCTCCTCTTTCTCCTTCCTCGTTCTCTCCCCCTCAATCTCTTTCTCTTTTCTTCTATCCCTCTCTCCTCCATCTCTCGTTCTCTTCTTCTTTTCCTTGCTACCTCCTCCATCTCTCCTCTCTCTCTCCTTCCATCCTTCTCTCTCCCCTGTTGCTCCTTGTCTCCATCTCCCCTTCCTCCCGTCCTCATGTTTGTCCCTCACTCCCTCAATCCCTCTTTTTGTCTCTTCCTTCCCTTTCTCTCTCCCTCTTTTATCTTTCTCTCTCTCCCTCCGTTCCTCCCTATCTCTCTCCTCTTTCTCCTTCCTCTCTCTCTCCCCTTCTCCTCTTTCTCCTTCCTCGTTCTCTCCCACTCAATCTCTTTCTCTTTTTCTCTATCCCTCTCTCTCCTCCATCTCTCGTTCTCTTCTTCTTTTCCCTTCTTCACCTCCTCCATCTCTCTCTCTCTCTCACTCCATCCTTCTCTCCCCTGTTGCACCTTGTCTCCATCTCCCTTCCTCCCATCCTCATGTTTGTCCTCACTCCCTCAATCCCTCTTTTTGTCTCTTCCTCCCTTTCTCTCTCCCCTCTTTTATTTTTCTCTCTCTCCCTCCGTTCCTCCCTATCTCTCTCCTCTTTCTCCTTCCTCTCTCTCTCCCCCTCAATCTCTTTTCCTCTCTTTCCCTCCCTCCCTCCGTCCCACCCTTTCTCTATCCTCCTTTCCCTTCCTCGCTCTTTCCCTCCCTCTGTCCCATCTCTCTTTCCTCCTCCTCATTCTCCCTCCATCCCACCTTTTCTCTCTTCTCCTTCCTCGTTCTCTCCCCTCAATCTCTTTCTCTTTTCCTCTATCCCTATCTCCTCCATCTCTCGTTCTCTTCTTCTTTTTCCTTCTTCACCTCCTCCATCTCTCTCTCTCACTCGATCCTTCTCTCCCCTGTTGCTCCTTGTCTCTATCTCCCTTCCTCCCGTCCTCATGTTTGTCCTCACTCCCTCCATCTCTCTTACTCTCTGCCTCCATCCCTTTCTCTCTCTCTTCCTTCCTGCCTGTCCTCCCACTTTATCCCTCTCTCACTCTCCCTCCATCTCTTTCTCTCTCTCCTCCTTCCTTCCTACTTCATCCCTCTCTCACTCCCCCTCCCCCTCCATATCTCTCTCTCTCTCTTCACCACCTCCATCTCTCTCTCTTTAACTCAGTCCTTCCCCTCTCTCTCATTCTCCCCTTCCTCTCACTCCCACACTTTCTCTCTCTCTCACTCTCTTCCTCTCTTCCTGCAGCCTCGCTGCCTTTTCATCTCTCTCTCTTTCTCCCTCCCACCGACCTCTCTAACCCTCTATCCCTCCTTCACTCTCACTCCATCACTCCCTCTCTCTCTCTCTGCACTCTTCCACATTTCTCTTCTCCTGTATCTCTCTCTACCTCTATCCATCTCTCACTCTCCCTCACTCTTCTATCTCTCTCTCATTCCCTCTCTTTTTTCCGTCTTCTCTCTTCCCTCCGTTCCCTGTTTTGCCTCACTCGCCCTCCCTCTGTCCCTCCGTCTCTCAATCCCTCGCTTTCTCTCTTGATCCCTTGATCTCTCAAACCCTCTCTGGCCGTGGGATTATAGAATCTAAAGCTCATACTGGGTTCACTGCAAGGTTATTTGTAATAAAAGAGCAAGCACATCATCCTTGATGCCCACCTGCCAGCCTTTACACACACACACACACACACACACACTGAGATTAAGGATGGCTGCGAGGCGTGTAACTCACCGAGCGCTGTGCTTCCCTTTAAACACTTCCATCTGGTGTATAGAGTGTTTTTATTTCCATGGCTGCGTTCCTCTACTTACTTCTCTACAGGTGAGAAAGCAGACTGGAGTGCTGAGCCCAGCGTGACGCCTCTCATCAGAGCAACCGGCACTCGTACTCGATATCACACACACACACACACACTCAGGTATTACTATCTTTGTGAGATATTTCCACTGAGTCCCATAATGACTACGCACTCCTCGCCCTCACACTCAGATCTGCGGAACACCAAAGGCATACAAATTACATACTTGACACCTTACAAGGGGCACTAGCAACAAGTAGAAAGCAAGCAGGGAAGGAAGGAAGGGAAAGGAAAGAAAGCAAGGGAAAAGAAAGAAAGCAGGCATGTGGAAGGAAGGAAGGAAGGAAGGAAGGAAGGAAGGAACCTTGAAGGAAGGGAAAAGGAAGAAGGGAAAGGGAAGGAGAAAGCGCAAGGAAAGGAAGGAAAGAAGAAAGAATAGAAGGAAGGAAGGAAGTAAGGAAGGAATGAAGGAAGGAAGAAAGCAGGGAAAGAAAGAAGAAAACCGAGCATGGAAGAGGAAGGAAGGAAAGAAAAGGGAAGGAAGGAGCGAGAAAGGGGAAGGAAGGAAGGAAGGGAGGAAGGAAAGGAAGGAAGGAGGAAAAAGGAAAAGAAAGGAAGGAAAGAAGGAAGGAAGAGAAAGAAAGAAGGAAGGAAGGAAGGATGGAAGAAAGAAAGAAAACAAGGAAGGAAGGAAGGAGGAAAAGCAAAAAAAGAAGGAAGGAAGGAAGGATGGAAGTTAAAAGGGAAAGGAAGGAAGGAGAAGCAAGAAGGAAGGATCGAAGGAAGGAAGGAAAGAAAGGAAGGAAGGAGAAAGAAATGAAGAAGGAGGAAGGAAGGAAAGCAAGGAAAGGGAAGGGAGAAAGGAAGAAGGAAGGAATGAAGAAAGCACAGTTGATTAAAGGCAACTTTGCTCGACACTGTTAAAACTAGAATTAGGCCGATATTGTTTTTTTCGGGCGATATCGATACTGCCATTTAACTGGATTAAAGGGCCATTAAAAATCCCTGTCAAAATGCTGAATTTCAGGAACACCAAGCTCAGCTGAAACTCTCCTCCTTCCTCTCGTCCTTCTCGGAGCTTCACGCTGCGCTCAGTGTCCATAAGGCTTCAGCATTGACTGCCTATTACTGCGTGTGACATGCAGCCAATCGGAGGCCGCTGTGGGCGGGAAATTAAATGAAGCAGCGAGTCGAGAGCAAGAGACGGCAGTGGAGCCACAAGTAGCGTCCTCGTAATGGCGTAATATCAGTGATGGTCAAATTAAACTACCGACACCGATAATCGACACAATGCTTAATATCGTCCCCCGATAATCGTCCCGGCCCTTAGTAAAAAGCGGTACTATAATAATATACACAGTACAACGTGTTTGTGGTAGTTGTAACACCCAATTGGTGTTGATTTTTTAATAACCGGTAAATATTTTTCCCCAGTTTGTCACACATAAGAGCTCCACAGCGTCATTTGTCCCCCTCGCTCATGTTGACATGAACTTTAAAGACGATGAGCAGGACATATGTGAAGTGTGAAGTAAACAGCAGTAAGCGTTAGTTAATGAGGAGTTTGTGTGGTTTAATGACTGAAAGAGACGCTTCTGGATGCAGGCCACAGCTGTGCCAGGCTTCCTCTTCATATTTAACAGGCGTGATTCGGTTCGTTAGCTAGTACAGCAAGCGGAATCAGGCCTCACGGAGGCGGAGATGTGATATGGGAATCTGTGAGGTGAAAGAAGCGGAGGGCGTAATAAGGAGGGTGGGGGTAGAAGGGGTATTCAGAGGGAGGAGTGAGGGGTATGTTTTTGGGAGGTGCAGAGGGGTGAGCTAAAGGGCTATTTGGCGGTAGATGGAAGGGTATTTTGGGGGTGAAGAGAGGATTACTGGGTGATGGGGGTGGGGTAATTAGAACATTTGAAGAGGGGTATTGAGATAGAGGTATTGGGGGTAGAGGGTATTGAAGAGCAGATGAGATGTCAAATGATAGAGGTGGGGTGAGTGGGGAGCATTGGGAAGAGAATTATTGGGGTAGAGGGGTATTTGGAGAGGGTAGATGGAAGGGGTATTTTTGGGGGTGAAGAGGATTATTGGGTGATAGAGGGATGGGGTAGTGAAATTTAGCAGGGGAAGAAATGATAGGTGTAGAGTTACATTTTGGTGTGGGGTATTGTGGGGGGAAGCGGGATGTTTGGGGGTGTAGGGGGGTATTGGGAGTAGTGCAATATTTTAGGGAATGAGGGGGGTTTCAGGAAATGAGAGCGGACTTGTGGAGGTACAATGCCTCTTGATATGGGGGGTTGATTGGTATTTTTGGGGGTAGGGGGTATTTTGAGGTGTGGGTGGCTGGAGGTGGAGGTATTTGGGAGTATTTAGAGTTGAGGCTTGCTTGATGAGCTCGATGAGGCCCGCTCCTCAGAGTGATCTTGGTGTGCCACAGGTCCCTCAATCTCCGCCGATGTTACAGTGTCTGCTGGGCCTCAGAGTCAGAGAGATGTTTCTCCAGCTGACACTTCACCTCGTCCCTCTCCTCCTGCGCTCCACACAGAGCCTCCTCCATACTGCGAGACAGGGAGAGAGAAATCAATTACTAGATTAAAGAAAGGGCGAGCACAGAAGGAAAGGAAAAAAAGCAAGCAATTCACCCCGGAAGGGAAGGAAGGAGGAAAAAGAAGGAAAACAAGAAGGAAAGGAATGAAAGAAAGCAATTAAGGAAGAAAGGAAAAGAAAAAAGAAGGAAGGAAGGAGAGAAAGAAAACCAAGGACAGCAGAAGGAAAAGAAAGGAAGCAAAAAAGAAGGAGAAAAGGTGGGAAAAGAAGGAAGTAAGGGGAGAAAGCAAAGAAAGGAAGGAAGGGGAAGGAAGGAAGGGAGAAAGCAAGGGGAAGGGAAGGGAGGAAAGAAAGAGTAGGGAAAGAAAGGGAAGAAAGCAAGGAAGAAACTTAAAAGACAGAAGAAAGGAAGCAAGAAAGAAGGAAAAACACAGGGAAGGAAGGAAGAGAGCAAGAAGAAAGGGAGGAAAAAAAAAAGAAGAGGAAGAATAAAAGAAAGCAAAAAGGAAGGAAAAAAAGAAAGAAACCAAGTAAAGAAGGAAGGAAGGAAGGAAGGAAAGCAAAAAAGAAACAAACAAGAAGAAGAGATTTTTGGAACCATCTCTGGAGGGAAAAAAAGCAGAAAATTAGAAAGCAAAATCCAAGAGAGAAGAAAAGCAGAGGAGGGGAGGAAAGCCAGCTGACGAGGATACAACATGCAAATGAAAGTGTTCATTATAGTAATAGGTCACTTTAAGAACATCAGTATGCAGGCATGAGGACGCACAGAACTTTAGGAACCCCAGCAGGGACACGCACTCTAACGTGTGTGTGTGTATGTGTGTGTGTGTGTGATTCTCTCCCTCTTTTCTGCATAATACATTTGATTTAATCATGCTGCTGAAATGGAGACGGGTTGTGAACCCCGGTTATTATGTCGGTTTGGAGCTGCATTAGCAGCGTCCTGCAGCGAACTGAAATCCTGCTTTAATTAAACTCAACTCAACCCGGACTGCGCCCGTCACGCCGCGCAAGGCTCTGATTTCATTCTGTGTGAGAGAGTCTGGTCAGGCAGAGGAGGAGCTGAGAGGGGGATCAGGGTTCTGGTAATTGGGGTGTAACGATTCGCCGATCTGCATGAGTTGACCTCATTCTGACCCATTCTCTAGAAGAAGTGGCCAGATGTCTGGATAAGGATGGGCACCGAACCCGAGGGGCTGAAGAGCAGAATGTCGATAAAGCTCCTGGCGTGCCCAGTACAGATGTTAGTGTAGCGATGGGGCGTGGGCGATGTGAAAAAAGCGAAAAACTTACTGAGGTTTTAGATCGAGAAGTCAGTGGAAGGAATTTCAAAATTGAGACGTGACTGTGGTTACCTTTTCACAGTCTGTTTCAGCTCCTCGGTGTCCTCCTCCCCCTGTCGCATGACGCTCTCCACCTTGCTGATGTGAGAATCCTTCTCCTCTATCAGACGAGAGTGTTCGGCGTTCGCACCCTGCCCAAACACACACACACAAACACACAAACCGCGGAGGGTCCAGAGGCGGGTTTGCATGCAGCTTACTACGCCATCCTGTGGGGGTGTGCTAAAAAATACAAGAATCAAAAATCGAAGGAAGACAGAAGAAAGGAAGCAAGGATGAACGGGAAGAAAGGAGGAAGCAAGGGAAGAAAGAAAAGAAGAAAGAAAAAGGAAGGACGGAAGAAAAAGAAAAGAAAGAAAAGAAAAAGAAAGGAAGGGCGGAAGAAAAGGATGTAAGGAAGCAAAAAAGGGAAGGGAAGGTGCAAATAAGGAAAGGAAGAAGGGAGGAAAGAGAAAGGGAAGGAAGGAAGCAAGCAGGAAGGAAAGGCGAAAGCAAGGAAGGAAGCAAGCAAGGGAAGGAAAAAAAAAAGGTGAAGGAAGGAAGAAAGCAAGAAGGAAGGAAGGGAGGAAGAAAACAAGGAAGAAGAGGAGAAGAAAGCAAGGAAGAAAAGGAAGAAAAAGGAAGGAAGGAAGGAAGCAAGGAAAGAGAAAAGCAAGGAAGAAAAAGAATAGAAGGAAGGAAGGGAGAACAAAAAGGAAGGACATATGGAAAGGAAGGAAGAAAGAATCCATGAAAAAAAGGAAAAAGGAAGAAATAAAGGAAGGAAGGGAAGCAAGATAAAGAGAGAAGCAAGAGGAAAGAAAGGAATGAAGAAAACAGGAAGAAAAAAAAAATCAAAGGAAGGATGTAAGGAAAAGAAAGAAAGAAAAAGGAGGAAGCAAAGGATGAAAAAAAAAGTAAGAAATCTGGAAACAAATTCATCTATGTATTGAATCGTGAATCGTAAACTTTGAATTGAATCGTGAGACCCAAGAATCAGAATCGAATCAAATCGCGAGAGCTTCTGAATCGTGCACCACTAACATCCTGTATTTACCTTTAACGTTGAAACCTCTCACTACATCACATAACCTTACCACACCATTAGCGGAAGATGCTGTGATGGCAGCCCAATTGATCAAAAACCACATTCAAAACCTCCAATCACTGGGTATTTTTGAAATTCTGTTAATACCTTCCCCAGTCCTTACTATTACACTTTACAAATCAGACATCTGTCAACGCATCAACTCTCTATCAAACTCCATAACGTTTTAGTCGCCATCTATCGTTGCAAGCCTTTCTCCCATCGCCTGTCATTGCCCGGCAACGAGAAAAGCGGGCCCCAGATCCGCGACGCGTATCGTGTTCTAATTTCCGCCCCATATGATGCGATCTTGTTTTTGAAAACCAACAAAAAACGCATCTGCGGAAGTGGAATAACAGCAGCTATGCTCTGAGCCTCACAAAAAATCCTATATCTAGATAACGGGGAACAATTACAGTTCGCACTGTGAAAAACAGATGGAAAAAAAAATGCGGCGTTTCTCACGACACAGCACTAATAATTTCCCCACCATCCCATAATTAACAACCTCTGTTCTTTCCCTGGCGCTCACGTACGTCCGGCTTATTAGCATAGTTAATGGGGCTTTAAAAAGAGAGTCACGGATGTTCACAGACTCAATTGAAGCATCGTAGGACAGAAGGCGAAGCTGTAATGGCTTTGTCTGATAATAAAGACTTTTCATTTCTTTTAAGGAGAGTGACTGAGCGACGCTAGCTGCTGCCGTAGCAAGTCCAAAGCCTAAATAGTCTCTTTATTCCTACTTAACTCTTTTGCTTCAAAAAATGGTTAGACACTACTTGTCAGAACGGCACACACAAGCCTCTCTTCTTCTGAAAGTGAAAGTGATTATTTTTCATTGTGAACACAGCACAGCACAGCGCACCACAATGATGTCACGTCTACGTGCACCCATCTGTACATGAAGGAGCGGTGGAGCCTTGAACAAGAAGACAGCATAAGGTGGCAAGGGTACCCTTGCTCATGGAGTGCCTCAACAGTACCTTTACCAATAGAAGTTTAACCGGCGACCTTCCGATCTCAGAGCGAACTCAATAATCATTATGCTACCTACTGCAATGGTGCTAGTGCTCTGTCAGTACCAACTGAACATACCGCTGTCTTCCAGAACCTCCGCTTGTTAATGCCTGCTGACATGTTATTAGGTTCAGCCCTGCTGGCTGTTGCATGCAGGCTCGCCCTCTTCAACGTGTTGTCGACTCAACCCTGTCGTGTTTTGAAACTTCGAACCTGCTGGCATGTTGTCGGGGCTGTTCTACCTGATTAACGAGCAGGAATCACACAGGTACACACCTCTAATTCCGAAACTTTAGCCTCTAGGCTTGACGTCTTCTCTCTTTCCGTCTTTAGCTGGACTTTTAAAGTCTCAAGGTCTTCACTCAAGGTCTGAGGAAACAAAAATGTGGGAAACAAACTTTCACCCAACAATACAATACATTTGCTGTACGCTCAAAAATGGTCTAAGGTAAAAAGATTGAGAAGGCAACTGCTTCTCAGGTTCCTGAAGACATTTCCTCTAATCCAAAACCCTGTTCAGTGATGGCCATTCCTGTTGGGACATCTCCAAACCATCTGTGTCTTTTCTGTCAAAATGCATCTTCAAGACAAAAAGGCAGGTGGGATGCCTTCAATTCTAAACACTCAAAACTATCATGTCTGAGAGTCTGCTGAGCACCACCTTTCCACCTAAAATTTGCCAGTGAGGCTGTATTGAACAGTGGCGGCTTCAGCAGGCGACCATCAGTTGGCTGCTTCCAACAGATAGTTTGTCTGCAAGTGTATAATTGCAGATGGAGAATATGGTTCCGCTCCTTACCTTCACTTGGCCCTGGTGCGTCATGCTCTCCGTACTCATGTGAAACCTCACGGCCGTGGTCTCCTCCCGGGCTGCCTCCCTTTCTCCTTCTGCTTTATCCAGTAGCTCCTTCAGCTCCAGCACGGTTTCCGGAAGCTTCTCCATCTGCTGAAGCTCCTCCCTCAGACTTGCGCTCTCCTGCCTCAGCGCGACCATGCTGGCGTTCAGGTGGTCTGTCTCTCGCTTGCCTTGCTCTTCCAGGTCCCGGACGCGGTTTTCGCCCACTGCTTGGAGCTGCCGAGATTCCTCCAGTTCCTTGTTCAGTTTGCAGATGGTCATTCCCAGCTCGGCCATCTCTGTGTTGGCTCTGTGAAGCCCTTCTCTGGTCTCAGCATTCTCCAGAACCAGCCTCTCATTCTGTGCCTTCAGCTTGGCGCCTCTTCCCGTACTGACTCAAGGTCGGCGTTCGTCTTAGACTGTGCAGATCTTTCAGCGTCCAGGTCAGACGCCATGTCCTCCAGGCTTTCCTTGGACTGCAGAAGTTCTTTAACATGGGCCAAGTTCTGCTCTTCATTTTGCTTTTTGAGTTGCTCCACAAGGGTCTGAAGCTCGGTTCGAGACAGTTCTGTTACTTCCAGTCTCGCCTGGGCTTTGACCTTCTCTTCCTCTGCACACTGCAGCCTGGCCCTAAGGTCCATAACTTCGTCCCTGAGCCTGGACACCTCTTTTACATTCATCCCCAGTTGCTCCTCCAGCAGAGTCACCTTGCAAGACATCTCCTGGGTTTCTTTCTCCTGACAGGCGTTCCTCTGGCTTGCCTCCACAGGCTTTGCTCTGTGCTTCAGACTCTCCATCATTTCTCTCTGCCTCTCCAAAGCTCTTTCCGCCTCAGCCTTCTCTCCCTGCAACTCTCTTTCCAGGTTTTCCAGCTCCTCAACCCTTCCTGGGCTCCTCACGCAGTCTCTCTCTGTCCTCAGCTGGGATTCCTGTCTTTTTAGTTGTGAAGAGGTTGGACTCATTACGTCTGGCCACTCCAAGACTTTTCTCCAGAGTCAGCAATCCTGGGAGTTGATGTTACGCAGATCTTCCTGCATGGTCGAGAGTGCACCTTTCACAGCAACCTGCTCCTGCCTTAGATCGCCGTTCTCTTGCTCCACCTTACGGGAGATGCCTTCCAATTCCTCAGCCCGCATTTCAGCTCTCTGGAGTCTCTCATCCAGGCTACGGTTCTCCTCCCGCAGTCTGTGCTCCTTTTCGTCCACCGTCACTTTTGCGTCATCAAGCTGCCCTCTGAGCTGCTTCTCTGATGCCCTCAAAGTGGCCAACTCACTCTCTAGTGCAGCCTTGCTCTCTACCAGGTCCTTGGTGGTCTCCTCATTCCTCTTGACCGTCTTGAGGACCTTGTCGTTCATGTCCATCAGGTTAATTTTACACTGTTCCTTGTACTCGTCAATCTTCTTGACCTGATCTTTGGTGATGACCTCCAGTTCTGCGACACTGGTGGTCAGATTTTGCCGCTCGCCTCTCAGTCGTTCGGTTTCCCCCTCAAGGTGTTGGACCCTCTTGGTGCTGGAGAAAGCTCGGCCTCTTTGGTCCTGGCGCTGCAGGTCTTCAAGCTTTACCCAACTGTCCTTCCAAGGCTCTCTTTGAGAGATGTCAGCTTCTTCTGCACCTCTTCTCTTTCTTCAGTCATCCTCCTCTTTTCCTCCGCGGTCTGTTTCTCCATGCTCTCCAACGATCCCTGAAGGTCTTGCAGCTGTTTCTGAAGATTGCTGGCTTCCTTCTCTCTCACTGCTAGTGCCCCTACTGGGTTTATATGCCGATTCGTTGTTCTTCCGCCTGCTTCCTCAGCTTTTCTCCTTTCTCTGTTAAAACAACCAGTTTTGACTCTCTATCCTTCAAGACTTGTTCTTTGATACGGAGTTCCTCAGCAAGGTGCTCGGCCTGCCTCCTTTTCTCCTCACCTTCCGCAAGCGCTGCTATCTTCCCTTTCTCCGCTTCCTTCAGTCCATCCAGGAGCTCATGGATCTTCTGGGCTGAGTCAAAGTGGCTGGCCGCCCTCTGTCCTTTCTCCTCGAGAACATTGTCCAGTTTGGCCATCAGTTCCTCGTTTTTCTTTTCCGAACTAACCAGCTTGGCCTGCAGTTCCCGGCGCCCTGCATCTCTGGCTTCCTCGTGTCGCTTCAGGACTTCCAGCTCTTGTTTCAGGGTTCGTTCCCTCTCGCTCACTGCCTCCAATTTCAGTTGAAGCTCCTGGTGATCAGCCTGGGCTGCTAACGAGACATCCAGCTGCCTCTGGAGTTCGTTCACCACACCCTGGAACTTTGCGGCCTCCCCACCAAGCTCCTGGACCTGCTCCATCAGCTGCCGCTGCTTCAGTTCCGACTGGTCCAGCTCCAGGCGCAGCTCGTCCACTGTGCTCATGCCAGAGTCGGAAAGAGGCTCATTTAAATCAGTCAGCAGGCCCTGTCCGAAGTCGGGACTGCTGAGGAACTCGGGGGCTTGCTGTGGGGGTGAAATAAGAAATGGAAAGCAGATGACAGCGGGGTTCAGGGGGTTGGAGAAATATAGGTGCACATACTTTTGAGTTACAACCTAAAAAACTGTTTGACCTCAGTTGCGATCTTTTTACAAAAAGTCAGCAGCTGAAATTTGTAAATATTTGTCAGTAATCTATATTTTAAATATTTGAGGCAGTAGCATGTTTAAATTCTAAATATTTGAGTTAGTAGCAAGAATAAATTCTAAATATTTGATCACCAGTATCAAAAATAAATTCTAAATATTTGATCGCCAGTATCAAGAATAAATTCTAAATATTTTATCACCAGTATTAAAAATAAATTCTAAATATTTGATCGCCACTATCAAGAATAAATTCTAAATATTTGATCACTAGTATCAAAAATACAATCTAAATATTTGATCACCAGTATCAAGAATACATTCTAAATATCTGATCACCAGTATCAAAAATAAATTCTAAATATTTGATCACCAATATCAAAAATAAATTCTAAAAATATTTGATTGCCAGTATCAAGAATGAATTCTAAATATTTGATCGCCAATATCAAGAATAAATTCTAAAAAATCTGATCAGCAGTAGCAAGAATAAATTCTAAGTATTTAAGTTAGTATCAAGAACAAATTCTAAATATTTGATCGCCAGTAGCAAGAATAAATTCTAAATATCTCATCACCAGTAGCAAGAATAAGTTCTAAATATTTGATCACCAGTATCAAAAATAAATTCTAAATATTTAAGTTAGTATCAAGAATAAATTCTAAATATTTGATCACCAGAAGCAAGAATAAATCCTAAACATCTGAGTCACTGGATTGTCCAAATTCTAAAATACTTGAGTGAGTAGCTTGTATAAACGCCAGCTTTTAAGTCAGTAGCCTTTATATCATCTAAATATTTTATAGCAACTCTATTTAACATTATCAGGTCAATATTCTACTTCAACATGTCAACTAACAGCATGAAATCAGCCCAATCTGGCCTTGGTAGCTACTACCCTCTGCTGGAGAAGGCGCCGTACTGTGGATGATCAGATATAAAAGCAGAAGTGTTAGAGGAAAGTGTCATGACCTGTGAGTAAGAGCTGGCTAAGCTGTTAATGCTTGAGCTTCGGCTGGGTGCTTTCCACATGTGACTCGGTGAGTTCGTCATTCCCAGCGTCCTCCTGAAACGCATATTACAGGACGTGAGTCAAGAATATAACAAGAGCTGTTCGTGTTCAAGCATATTCCATCTTAGTTATTCATTTATTTATTAGACACTGACTTCTGACAAAGTCTGACTTAAACACATGGTGATACTGTAATTCACACTTCAATGTTATTTGAATTTGTATGTTAAATAATTCTAATACTGAATTTCAGTTTTACACATCTTGAACCTTGCAGAACTACTTTTTACAGGCAGTTATATAGACATTTTGAAGGTTTTTATTTTTACTTCATGTCAGTATTTTCCTTCTTTATGTTTATTTTTGTTTCATAATTAACAGCGTTTGCACTGAAGCAAAATGTCAAGTATTAATCTTCACTTACTTGGTCAATAAAATTAATCCTGTATCATAATTATTTATTTTTCCATTCCCGCTCACCGTGCAAATGTGGGCCAGGCGGCGTCAAGGTCGTGACCGCGGGACGCCACGTCGAACTGGATTTCGTTGAGCTCGTAGAGATAGCTAATGATGTCCACGCTGAGATGAGGCTTGAGAAAGGGACTCTGATCCTTATACCAGTCACTAAAGACAAAGAGCACAGACATTATTTTATTACCATTTTTACTAGACACTACAGCAATAGGAGCTCTCAACGGGATCCAAACCCCTTCCAGTCTCACGGTCATAAACACCGGGGTTTAGTCCCCTTCACCACTCTGCTGCTACCTAATATTTTTGTAATATTATTGAAGTTAAAACATCAACCGCAGTCTAACTTTTAACTACTATGTCAGTTAAAGAGCAAAACAATTATTTTAAGATGAGGTAGATGTGGTAGTCAGTTTTACATGAATTAAAATTTTTTGAGTCAATAGCATGTATGAAATCAAAATGTAATTTAATAGACAATAGCATGTATAAATTCTACATATTTGAGTCAGTAGCATGTATAAATTCTAAATATTTTATAGTCAGTAGCATATATAAATTCGAAATATTTTTTTGTCAGTAGCATATGTAAATTCTAAATATTTGAGTCAGTAGCATATATAAATTCTAAATATTTTATAGTCAGTAGCATATATAAATTCTAAATATCTGAGTCAGTAGCATGTATAAATTCTAAATATTTTATAGTCAGTAGCATATATAAATTCTAAATATCTGAGTCAGTAGAATATATAAATTTTAAATATTTTATAGTCAGTAGAATATATAAATTCTAAATATCTGAGTCAGTAGCATGTATAAATTCTAA
>JAVGVS010001670.1:2500-16818 GCA_032718565.1 Distichodus sexfasciatus
ACTTGCTAATAATGCTAGTAACATGCTAATCATGCCAGAAACATGCTAACAAAACATCGCTATGCTTGTTAATCCATCTTTAGAAACATGTTAACAACTTGCTAATCTTCTTTGCAGAAACATGCTAGCAACTTTGCTATTATTAACAAAACATGTTAGCAACTTCTTTATCATCTTTAGAAACACTTATCTTTAGCAACTCGCTAATCATACTTGAAACATGCTAGTAAAACATCTTTAACAACTTGTTAATCATGCTAGAAACATCTTTGGCAACTTCTTTAATCATCTTTAGAAACATCTTGTAACTTTGCTTATATCTTTAGAAACATGCTAGTAACTTACTTTCTGTGTGCCAGAAACAAGCTAGCAACATATGCTAACAACTTGCCAATCATGCCAGTATGCTGTAGCGGATGTACCCAATCATGCCAGAAACATCTTTAGTAACATCTTGTATGCTAGCAACATGTTAAATATGATGAAAAATAACATGCTAACAAATTCAGTCTATCTCTCTGTCTCTATCTATCTATCTATCTATCTATCTATCTATCTATCTATCTATGGTTTATCTGTCTGTCTGTCACAACATTCAAGCAACTTTTTAAAACTACTGTAAACTTCCAACTATTTTCAGGTAGAAAACCATCAAACTTAAAAACTTTTAAAAGCTTCTGGTCCGGCTTTCTCAAATAGCAAATTGTCTTGGCGAACTTTTTATCTAGTTTAGTTTTATAATGCTCAGAAATGGACATTTACACTTCTGTATTATACTTAAGAAAATCACCAAGCAATGTCACTATAACCAAGTTTCCATCCAGTTTTTTTGGGGCGATTTGTTATCGACAAACAGAATATCGCGTCAAAAAATATAGCGAAATTTCTGTCTCCAGAAAATCGATAAAATGGTTTCTGCGTGATGACGTCATCCCCCAAAGCGAACTGTAGCATAGGTTATGGTGTTGCATAAAAAAAATCTGCCGCCAGGCCGTTTCCATACATAATTTTATTGTATGTATAAAATTATCTACCTTTGGTTTTCGTGACACCCCCTCACTTCAACAAAAGAAACAGTGATGGAGAGATTATTCAGACAGTTTTTGAAATTTTGCAGCTTACTGTTATTTCAGTTTCACAAATGATTGGAATTACTGGAAATATCCGAAGGCGACAGCAGAATAAACCGGGTGCTTGTCTGATAGCCCTAGGCTGAAAAGTACTGATGTGTGAAACCCACGGGTATGGGAGAGACCACGGAATAAGAGCTTCTGGGAGGAGGTGGTGGAGAGACACTTCACAGAAAATCTCTGGCTGCAACATTTTAGAATATTTCTCGTTTTGATTGCACGTGATGAAAATGAATCATGTGACACATTTATTTAACGTTAAAGCCACTTTCCGACAAAGTGTTTCAAAAGTAGTTTTCTCGACATCTGAAATATAATATAGAAATTTACTTTCAAGTTAAGCGGAAAAAATATTATGTGGACATTTACACAAGAATTTTTATCGATAATTAGCATTTCCATCAGCTATAATGGTAAAAAATATGAAGTGCTAAATATTTTTTCGCAAAAACTCCTTGGAAAGAGAGAATTTAGATGCAGTATTAACCTACAAAAGTGGAACTTGGCTTTTACACTGTATGTGCAAGAGGTTAGAACCAGTTTCAATATAGAAAAATTCTATATCAGTCTATTAATAAAACGGTATCTCTTAAACAGTCTGACTGTATTGAAGTTTGTGCAGATATTATAACAGCAGTGGAGAGCTAGAGTCTGTGCAATACTTTTCAATAATTTGTGTAGATACAGTTAGTTGAAGGTGACCAAGTGATACTTTAATCAGCGTTCAAAATGTGCTAAATCAGTTGGAAATGTTTTGAAAAATAAAAGGAATAATTTTATGAGTGAGTTCAGTTGTGTGTGTGTGTGTGTGTGTGCGTACATGGTAGAAGTCTGCTCTGCAGGTTGGTTCTGGTGAAATGATTTGAGCTGCTGCAGCTGTGGAACACAGAAGATAAATCTTACTACTAATAAATATCATCTCATAACAAATAGCTGACGCCCAAGCCCAACTGCTCCCTGCCTCAAGACCCTGCCATTGTGCAGTGGGTCCCTAGCGATCCTCTGGCTCCATCCCTGCAGGGCATAAGCAGCTGCCCTTCAGCCAGAGCACCGGTTGCGAGCCCATTTTCACTTCCACTCCTCTTGTGCCATGGCCGTGAAACCATCGTACCACTCCCCTGGAGCCCTCTTCAGAAAACCCAGGCAGTGGAGCACCTGGCAACAGATTCCTCTAAGCCCCTAGCACCGACCCCTGCACCTCAGAAGAACTCTGGAGGAGCAGACCTGCCCCCAGCACCCAGAAGCTCACCTACGGGGGCAGGGAGCAGAACCAGAAGCGTGAAGCGGATAAAGCCCCTCGGGTCTTGGGCTAGAGACCAAGGCTTACTGGCCTTAATAATCACATATTCCTTGTTGAAAGCCACACGTGTGCCTGATGGATTTGGGACTATGTCACGTGAGGTAAGGTTTTTGTGAAGGTAAAGCCAGTTTGTTTAGATTTTTGGAGCAGATGTTTTTTATTAATCTTTATTCTCTCTTCTTTTTTTCTGAATAAAAGCAAATGTAAAAGACAAAAAAAAAATAGTGCTGCACCAAGATGTGGGGATATGGGAGCCATGCTGATATCTGATGTTGACCATGAGCAAGTCCAGCACTAGTGAAGCCAGAGTCCAGCACATAAACACAAGATACTCTGGACATGTCTGACACAAGTACTACTTTCCCGCATTTTAATAAATGCAGCATCAAACATCAGCTGGAAATATCAGACAAATCCTCCAACATCAGTCACAGCACGATAGTGACTTGAACTTTAGAACAATGATCCAGGCGATTCCCTCCGGTTTCTGATGTCACGTGCATCCCTAACAACATCTACCAGTGTGTTTCTAAACTGCATCTCTTCTGATTGTCACTGAGTCAATATCTCCATCATGATGTTGGAGAGCAGGACAGCTTCTCTTACCATGTGCAGGCAGTTTGGTGAATTCCTCCCTGCATTTACTCTAGTCTCTCTTTCAGAGCAGAGAATCTGACCACTCCATCAAATGAAGGGCCGGCTGATGGACAGAGATGCTTTGGAGGAGTGCTGAGATCCAGAAGAGACACAGAAAGAACTGGAAACTCTACAGAGAAAGAAAAAAAAAGAAAGAAAGAGAAAGAAAAGGCAAAAGAGGAATAGGCGTCTCCCACCAAAAGCAGAGCAAAGACACCAGTGTGATGCTGCAGACAGGAATGTTTCTTGTGGGCTTGATTTTGGTAAGAGGCATTTTAGGAGCTTTGTGAGGAACAGGCTCCTCTGGAGATCAGACAGTGATTGTTACCTGGAGGAAATGGATGTGATCCTCTGTGTGTGAAAGCTGCTGCAGCTCAAGCGTCTCTCCTCTTAAGATCAGCAATCTCCTGCTCAGTTGCTCCAGGACTCCTTCAGCTCGACTCAGTTCAGCCTTCTCCCTGATCTCCTGATCAGCTCTGTAACCTCAGGCATTTCTTCTCCAAGCTGGGCGATCATCTCAGAAAAATCCTCTCACTGTTGTCCTGCTGCCAGTGCAGGCTGTTAGGAGACACGAGAGACAAGAGCCATTTACACCTCCACCATCATTCCCTCTCTTACTCTCCACCTTCACCACCTGCTCTCCACCCTGTGTGTGTGTGTGTGTGTCCTGACTGAGGTGTGTAATATCTGCTCCAGCAGCTCTCTGTTACTACTCACATGTCAGTGATCACAGCCTGTTTCACCTCCTCCAGCTTCTTCTGTTTTCTCCTGCAGTCTCTGCTCACATCCAGTCTGGCTCCTTTAACTCACTCTGGGGAGCACATACATTACATCCTGGTGTTTGTCATGAAATATCTGGACACTTTAACGAGCTCCCAGAGCAGTTGAAAGAGGTTCTGAAAGAAACTTCGTTTAAAAGTCGAGAAATGTTGTAGCTCCATCTTCTGTGATTAAAGTTAAAAGCTTCTTCTTGTTCTGCAGAGTCTAAAGTGTACTATGAGCTGTGTAAAAGCTGGGAAACAGGCTGCTATAGATGAATTGGCTGGGTGAGAAAGAGCGCTGATCGTCTGACTAGTTTATTACTCTGCTTGAGTGCGACATGTCCCATATATCACCTTCATACTCATATCACATTCATCTCCATTATATTATTCGAAATTACAGTTTAATTGCAGTATTTTTACCTGTCTCTTTTCTCTCTCTTTAGCTGCGACTGTGTCGTGTCCTTTATGTTCAAATCCCACCATACACAAATAACAGATGCAGCTTTTGGTCAGTACGACAGTAGTCTTTACAGCTTCATGATGTTTAGAGCAGATCTTCTCCTGCAGGTTTGTGGAGGCTTCAACCAGCTGGTGTTTCTTAAAGGCAGGAGACTGATAGTGAGGTTCGATATAGGTTTTCTGAAAGACGCCAGACACACCAGACGAGACTTAGAAAGGCAGCTTGCAGTTTTGTTCAGTACAGAAATCACACTCCACATCTGCAGCTCAGGTAACAGTGAGCAGCAGAAGCAGCTTGGACTTCTGTCTTTCCAGTTTCTCCACCACTTCAAAGCCAGCATGTTGTTTCTGCATAGAACAGGTCTTGGGTGAAATCTTTCTGCACTGGGGGCAGCTGTAAGACTCACCTCAGTCCTCCTGATCCCAGCAGCCGTTAATACACCTGAAACTGTGTCTGGGGAATGGTCACTGGATCCTTCAATCGCTCCAGACACACTGGACACATAAGACTCATCCTGAGAAACAGTGGCCATTTTCTTGAATTTTTGAAGACTGAACAGGCAGAACTCTGAGATCAGTTTCGTTTTCTCTGAACTGAGTGAGAGAGACTTCCTGATTCTGTGTTTGCTGAAGTGACGTGACGTGAGGAGAGAGGAGGAGGAGTTAGGAGGGAGGAGTGAGAGGGAACAAGACCACGTGGCTCCAGTTTTTCCTGGTCACCAAACCACAAAGATAAAAGCAACCATGAACAAATAGTGCATGGAATAAACAATGTAGAAATAGAATAAAAAATATGCCACTTTAAACTAGAAATGAATTATTAATATAAACTTTAAACTAAGTAGAAGTGAAAAGAAGACAATTAGGATGCAGTATTAACCTGCAACTATGGTCGCCCGGACAACTATAGTTGTCATGGTCAGGTTAGGTCATAGTCATGATCAGGTTAATCAAGCATTAGTGGGAGAAACTACCATCTATAATGAACAACAATTACAATAATTTATTACAAATATCGTACCATCAGTCAAGTGACAAGCTTCACAATCATTGACATGCAAGCAGTGTTCACTAGTTGTGCCAAATATTGTAGCAACCTTGATCAAGAAGAACTTCTCATCTGATCCTGGAAAACAATCTTTGTGCATTAAATGTGTCCCAGATCAGCCCCGCCCAGTTTAGAGCAGTGGTTCCCCAAAGTGAAATTCGCACGACCCTCTGAAGTCGTGAGACATTGAGGGGTTGCCGAGATGATTCCAAGAAACCAATTTTTTTTTTTTAACTATTAGAAATAACATTTTAACAACATTTTAACATTTTATATTAACATTTTTATCCGCAACTAACAAAAGATAAAAACTAGCAGTTAATAGTTACATTTAAAAAAAAACATGCAAATTAAAAAGCCATCAGCCTTTCAAAGTCCTTTCCTCTCGATCGCGACCCTGAAATTGATTACGACAGATTAACGACACATCAGCCAAAGCGTCAGTTGCAGCGAACCAATTTACAGCACCATGGTAAACATTCCGACATGCCTGCGTAGCATTAATAAGAGTAATTTTCGTAAACGTGCTTAGGATATTATTTTGTTGAAGAATGAAGCGTTGGTTAATATGGAGCCAATGACAGCGCCAGATGGGCCAGCGGAGGGAAGCGGAGCCCCACGTCAAGAAAGCCCATCGTCTCCAGGTGCGGAAAGAAGACCGGGCGTGTGCATAAGGGACATCCGTAAACAGTCGGCTCCAGCCTTACTCCAAATGTCCCGAAATTGCTCGAGAAGGGTGTTGTCAATATGGATTCACCGCATCATCGTCAATAACGTAGCATCTAATATTGGTGTGCACTAGGTGCTTACATGAAAAGCCTAAAGCCTGTAAAAATGCTACGACACTTGAAAACTAAGCACCCCTCTCTTGCTACTAAACCAGTAGATTTTTTCTGGCGAAAGGCCGAGAATTTAAAACAAAAGAAAGTCCTAACTAAACAAGCAACAATCATAAAAGCTCAACAGGCATCATATGAGGTGGCACTTTTAATTCCACAGGCAAAAAAGCCACACACGATTGGGGAAACCCTCATTAAACCCGCTGCTCTAGCTATAAGTCGGGCTATGCATGGGGATAAACTGGCCCGTGAGCTAGAATCAGTGCTGCTGTCTACTTGGGACTGTTGGCGTATCTCTCCGACATGGCCCAGGACATAAAGCTGCTTGTGATAGTCAGATACGGTTTGATGGAAAAACTGCGGACATTCCGTTTTGCACCCCACTGGAGGGAACGTGCACAGGCGAGGACATTTTCACAAAACTTGACAACAAACTATAAGAAGATGGGCTGTCTTGGAGGCGGTGTGTACAGGCAGTGCTGGGCGTGCTGGGGAAAAGGTCTTAAAGCAAAGAGCCTTATACAGTGCGCCTCACGTAAAATTCATGCATTGTATTATACTCAGAGAAGCTCTTGCGAGCAAAACACTTGACCCAGAACTTCAACGTGTTCTTGAGACTTCGATAAAAATGGTCAGCTATATAGCGGCGTCCACTCAATATCAGACTGTTTTACGCACTCTCTGTAACGAACACAGGATCGGAGCATGAGTGCTTGCTCGTGCAGAAGTCAGGTGGCTTTCGCGAGGGAATGTGCTCTGCCGCCTGTTTGAGCTGCGGGACGCAGTCGCTTATTTCTGATGGAGCATGTGATCACCTCACTGATCCTGACTGGTTAACAAGGCCAGCGTATTTGGCTTGCATATTTGAAAAACTGAATGGACTTCATGTCATTGCAAAGTGAGAACACATAATTCGCTAAAGTGATAAAATCCCACACATTCAGGGGAGAAAACTTGTGCGCTGGACTGGCCGAGTTAAGAGCTGGAAGGATTGATATGTTTTCTGAGCTGGATGAATTCATGGAGAGAAAACAGGCAGAGTGTTAACATAGTGAAGAAGTCTATCATCCACCTTCAAGCCCTCCTGGAACACTTTAGCAGGTGTTTCCCAGAGGAAACAGCTCCAGATCAATATGACTGGATAAGGTCACCATTCACTGTAACGAGGCAAATCATCTGTTGTCGGCGGACATGGAGGGGCGCGTGGTTGAGCTGTCATGAAACATCAAGGCCGCTATGGATGTACTGATGCCGTTTTGCACTACCTACTTGTGCGAAAAGACTTTTTCGGCACTCACGTACATTAAAAATAAATGAGTCATGACTGAACGTGGAGAATGATCTCTGAATGGTCTCCAAAATTAACAACAATAGACTTGCTGTGCTCCGCATTATGCCCACCACTCTATTAGGTGGCTGTTGAAATTAAACAAATGAGTAAATAACAATTTAAAAAAGTTATATGGTTGTTAGACTGATTTGTGTGTTCTTTTGTCGTCATGCTCATGTGTGGATAGGCCTGTGTGGCGCCGTGCACGTTAAGCGCCCAACATTTATTATATTTTAACCACTTCCCGAGGATAGTGGGGTCTGAAGTCACCGGCTTGCGGTTATTTTTGAAGTCGTGAGCTGAAAAGTTTGGGAACCCCTGGTTTAGAGTGACAATAGTGTGGAGTTTGTGAACATAAACATCATCCCTGAGACAGTTTTAATGTAGCATGAACAGCAGCATGTGCATCACATAGACAGTGATGTGTAAAGAGCTGCAATAGAGTCAGTTCACAGATAACACCAGCTCTGTACATATTGTTTACCTGGTGTTAAAAAATGTAAACCAGCCTCCAGGTAGATGATCAAATTGTTAGCCTACTTCCCACAACAGGTAGTGCCAAAAGGTTACAAAAACTTTCGAGAGTGACATGCAGTAGAGTTGAGCTGAGCGCCATCGTGGCGGACTGCATAAAATCACTAACTTTTTTCCAACATAAAAGCAAGAAAAGTATATTTTTTCTCATTACGGTTAAAGGCCGTTTCAGAACAGCAAATCCATGTCTTTTAACAGTTACATCCGTTAGTTGATGACACTGTCAGCATGCTCTCTCATATATGCATTTAAATATAGAATAAGTTGCTCACTGTAAAAATTCACACTTTAAATAGCAACTCTTTCACCGTTATCCAGAAAAAAGTGGAAGTGTGTTGTTAAATACATGAAAGCTACTAATTAATACACAATTAAAGAACTCCTAAAACCTGAATACTTCCAAATGATAAACCATCAGGTGCAGCGAGAAACATGCTGGTTTAACTGGAACTATGTAGGTGTCTTAAAAGTCTTTGTAGAGCCAGGTGAGGGTGGCTGCTGCGTTCAACATGGGCTTAGGTCTGTCTGCAGTTGACATGGCGTAGCACGAGATCTTCCGGCGGCTGCAGTGACGAAACAAACTGAATGCTGCCGTCAAGTCGGACAACTTTAAACCGTCCTCTGAGCGTTAAAATGGGCGCCCTCCTCTGAGCGTCCATACGTTTTTTGCGCTTGCATTTTGTGGCTGCGTTAAATTGGTGTTCACTGTAGATTACGTGGCGTTTCACTGGCGTTCGCCAATAGCGTTGTTTTCTACGCATTAAGTGAGGATTTTGGCCTTAAAGCGTTGCATACGGCGTTGTTAGCGCCACCCAAGCAGCGCAGCACGACCGAATGCTGGTGCTGAGCGCCCGTGTGGATACTGATTTGCTCAATGAGCAGCGATAAAGCGTTCAGTGGAACGCTTCACCTGGCGCCTAAGCATGAAACGCCTGGTTAAGATGTCCGTGTGAACGAGGCCTTACTGCTCATAGTGAACGAGATCTGCAGTGGCCGAGCTCATGGTGCTGGCGTTTTTGTAGCAGTCAGAAATAGACATCGCCAAATCCTGTTCTTGCATGAAGGGCGCAAGAGATCAGCAAAGACAAATTAAAACTTTCAAAAAATATATACTTCACATTATTTTTGTAATTTGATACTTATAGTCTGCATTGGTTTTACGGAACATGGCAGATTAAATCTTAAATAACTCTTTACTGCAAGGCTACATTTTTTAATGCAAAGATTCAAATACATAAGATAAGAAAGAGCTTTTAGCTGACAATCCAAGCAAAATAGAAATCAGAAATTACAAATCAACAATCTTCAAATCCCATGAGTAAGTCACTATAAATATAAATGTGAATTAAGTAAACTGTTATAAATCTAAAGTTACAAAAAGCTGCTTATGCAGTACTTCATATAAACCAAACCCAGCGACCATGCAGAGGAGTTCACACGTCACTTTTACCCCTTTTCCACTGCACCGGTTCTAGTTCCCAACCTTCAAACCCTCTCCGAAACGGCACCAAAAGTGTTGTTGATCTGGGAGTAAAAAGCTGTGACAATATGAAGTGGACAGGAAGTAGAGTCCAGCTTTTGGATGATAAACTCTAAACAAATCTCTTTGTGCTGAAGAAATGAATGCTCTTTAAAGAAGTTAAACACACAAAGAAAGAAAAATGCAGAAAAATCAACAGTGCACATAATCAAAAAATGTCAATGTTGATCTTATTCAAGATTTTTTATTTGTCACATTCATAGTTCTGCAGCGTCTTGTGTTATTCTGTTCTCCCTGGTACCGAATTTCAGTACCAAAACCTATGCAGTGGAAAAAAGGCTCTGTCTGGCACCACGTTTCAGCTTCATTTTAATATAAAAACAATGAGCCTCGTTTACCAAACTGGGGATCAGAACAGACTACACAAGCGAGAACCATCATGGGGAAAACGGAACTGAGGGCAGACACTAACAAGGATGGAGCAGGAAATATGCACTACTCCTGACCTGCTGCTAATGACTAAGCTAGCGATGCTAAGGCTAAGACCTGTGCTTCAATGCTAGCCTAGAGTAAGGGTCAAGAGGAAATTGTTGACTATGGCTAATGTAACGCTAATCCTATGCTAGTGAACCTAAGGGCAGGGTGCAGCGGAGGTGACTAATGCTAATGCTAACAGTGCCAAGCTAACAGATACTAAACACAAAGCACACAACAGGACAGACTTATCTTGGGTTTAGGACAGAGGAAAAATGACAGACAACAGACTTGGACAAAGGGTGGCTTTCAGGAATGGGATCATTGGCAGAATACGAGAATTAATAATGACGATTGCATGAACCAGAGTGGAGGCGAAGGACTGACTTATATAGGGACTTAACAATGACATCACACAAGACAATCACGAGACGACCAATAGATCACACAGACAGACACAGAAGGGAGGAGCCACACTACGTGCTAATATGGGCATCACACACTGAGGAACATAACCAGGAAGGCTTGGTCTCAAACAGAGTCTTTGGGGAGGCCTCTGGTAGCCCAGCTTTCCTGGGGAAGGACCCCTGACAACATGTCCAAAGTGACGCACAATTCATTTAATACCACCCTAAGGGTGCAATTACAGGAGGTTACTCAGTATTTACTTTCTTGTGTTAACAGTAACTAATATTTCAGGGCAGTAGCAGTGGTGGGAAGCATACTTGGCAGCAAATGAAGATTAAATGTGTATATTAGTGGTACATATTTTCAATTGCATGACCTCTGTAGTCATGAATTATTCTCACTTAGGAGAAGTTGCAGCAACCCCCCTCTCCTGTGGCTACCACCTCTCGGGCCTCCCGAACAGAAAGGGTTACATTTGCTTGGGCTTTAAATGAATTTTCACACTCAAACTGCATGTATCCTGATTCACCTTTTTTCCCTAGGTAGGCTGGAACAGACAATGTGCGCAACCTCTACAAGCGCATGCTGAAGCTAGACTGTGTCAAAAAATAACTAAAAATTTAAAGCTTCAAGCTCGAACTTGAGAAGCTTGAGCATGTGAAATGTGCCACACGTTCGGCAGTCTTTCATCCATATGTGTGTGGCATGGCTGAATTTTCACTTTCATTTGTAGGAACGAGAGAGAAGAAACAAATAAAGACAAATGTAAAAGCTTCCAATGTGTTCAGAATCTTGTTTGTTTTAGCCATCAGTGGCAGCTGCATGATGGCCTCTCTGGCGTCTCCTGTGGGGTGGTCAGTCAATGGGTCCACAATATGTCGGGGGGCAAAGGCATCAGGACTGGGGTCTTTTCGCCAGATAGTGTAACAATGTTATGTAATTACCACACATGCTGATACCACCTGACAGGACCTCTCGGGCTTCACTACCGTGGCCCTTCAGGCATTACAAAAGCAACCTTCAAGATCCCCAAAAGTCATTTCAATTCTGCCCTCGTGTTGCCGCAGAGCTATACTGTATTATTTCCGCGTGTGGCCTTGTCTGAGGCTCAGCGTAGGGGGAGTTAGCAGGTGGCCAGGCATGGGTGTCTCAGGTCCCCAACCGAAGACCATCAAAGCGTCCTGTGAACACATGGAAGAGACTGTCACATGTAATTGGATGTGTCCACAAATCTTTAGAATGCAGACTGCATTACCTTCCTCAAATCGTTGGGACAGTGTGGACTCCCTAAAAATACGGAAGTCGTGGACTGAGACTGGTCACTACGTGCGCCCAGGCTTGTCACCCATGAGCTGAGTGGTCCGCGTGTCATCCTAAGGATCGAGGAAGTCAGTAGCTCGTTCGCTATTGTAACATCAAAGCATGTTCCATGGCTTGAGATTCAGAATAAAAGATGTGCCACAGTGTTTCTACAAGGACACTTAATTTACAGCAGGGTAGACCAGCAGCCTGTATGGGGAAAAGGACTACAAACTGGTCCAGAAAAGGCGAAAATATAGAGATGCCCTCTAGATAGTACATTAACATCATAACCAATATGGATTAAGGATGAGGCTAACAAAATACAAATCACCACCTTAGACAGAGAAGGTGAAATACTCCATATAACAGATCAATTAAGAAAAGAAGAAACATACATGTACATTGATGCTGTGAAAGGATTTACGATTCACATAATCAGCCTCATGCTCTCCCAGAGGTGCACTGATGAGGATGTGTGTGCAATCAATGACTCCTATGACTCTTGGAAATCCTATGGGACATTGTGTTCAGTTTAAGGCTCACTTTGCCTGTGTAGATATACTATTTTACTGTAGAGTGAATTACCTCACGTTGCATACAACCCTTCTTTAATCTTCAGCAACAAGTAGCGAGAGAAAACCTAAATGCATCAACAAGCGGTTTAGAAAAACCAAATGCCACCTTGTGAACTGCACGACAAACAGTATTCTTGCTCAGATTTTCAGCATCGCCCGATGGAATACATGAATTGACCTGCGCTAAGTAAGCAGCGAAAGACAAACTTATCTGCTGCTTTCGATCATGAGGAGCATTGCTCCAGCTGAGTGGCATTAAGAGACCTCTGGCCCGATCAGCTGGCGAAGCCATCACTTGAATTTTCTCGGCTGAGTCTATAGCTTTCATAGAGAATATCGTCCGGCGGAGAGAGCCCCTCACGATTCGTGTGCCGAGTTCCAGTGGATCATCCATTGCGTGAGGAGAAGTGGTGTGTGGAGGGGCAGGGCTTGTGGGGTCAAGACTCCGCAGCTAAAAGTCACGGGTTAAATAGAACATATTCTGGTCGGACCAGCATTAACTTAACCCACTAAGTAAGTTGCCATAACAACATGCCTGCGTGATAAACCTGTTCACCTTTAAATGAAATGCAGATTTAGTCATGAAGTTGCGCCTCACAGCTGTAACACAGCTGTACCATATAATTAAACTAATTAACCAGTCAGGACACACGCAGACACAATTAACTACACTAATGGATGTTATTTTCATCAAGGTGTTTTGTGTGATTCCTCTTCTGCCTTTGATATTTATTTACATAGGCACATTTTAACATGCTGGAATTCTAATGTTACAAACATCAACTGCCAAAAAGTACATTTGTCTGGAAGTAAGGTGGTGATGGATAAGAGGATTTAAAAATCAACACAAAACAACTTGAACTCAACACTGTTCCAGTTGATGCACAAATCTTCAGTTAAAACAGGCGTCAGAAGAAAGAATAAAAAGCTAAAGCAAGAAATGGTGAAGAGTCACTGCTGTAATGTCCATGAAGGCTGTGGAAGAGTAAATCAGTTGATCACATACAGACAGCAGTTTTACACCTTACACTGCATTTCTGATTTGAACTTTAGAATAATGATGTGTATGAGAATAAATGTGTGAGAGTGTGTACTGTACATAGTGTAAGCAGCAAACACACCATCAATCTCCATCATTACTAAACATAACACTGATACTTCATTCAGCATCACACAACCTCACACATGATCCTGATCAAGCCCAAAGCCAGGGTAGAGTGGTTGTGTGAATGTGAAGACATGGACTCCTGTGTAGGAGACTCATTGTATCAGAGACGCTGTAGAAGGACAGAGTTCCTGCACTGTGATCCACATACACTCCTATTCTGGAGCATGGTGATGATGAGATCATAGCTTTAATGCTGTTGTGATAGAAAGAAAAAGAGGAAGAGCAGAACAGACTCCAGGACTGATTGTTGCCTCCAAACCAACACTCTTTACCCCATCCTTTCCTGTTGATGTCTTTATATGACACTGCTATGTCTACACCAAAATAGTGACCGCTCCACTCAACCTCCCAGTAACAGCGTCCACACACACTCTCCTTACACAACACCTGAGCATAGTAGTCAAATCTCTCTGGATGATCAGAGTAACGCTGGTCTGTCCCACTGCGTGTCACCACTCTGTTCTTCTCAGACATAATGAGGTAACGATGTGCTGTGTTGGGATCCAGAGTCAAATGACAGTAATCTAAAAAACAGATAAATATCAAGATTTTAGTTTAAACTCTAGTTTAATTTAGTTTATAATAATCAGAAACATTTTACACACTTCTGTATTATGAACATGATCAAAATCAGTGTGTGTGTGTGTGTAGATGTGTGTGTGTGTAGATGTGTGTGCGTGT
The DNA here is from genome assembly GCA_032718565.1 of Distichodus sexfasciatus. Taxonomy (NCBI): domain Eukaryota; kingdom Metazoa; phylum Chordata; class Actinopteri; order Characiformes; family Distichodontidae; genus Distichodus; species Distichodus sexfasciatus. The sequence continues at coordinate 16,629 of JAVGVS010001670.1, forward strand.
GTGTGTGGTTGTGTGTGTGTAGATGTGTGTGTGTGTGTGTGTGCGTGTGTGTGTGTGGCTGTGTGTAGATGTGTGTGTGTGTGTGTGTGTGTGTGTGCGTGTGTGTAGATGTGTGTGTGTGTGCATGTGTGTGTGTGTGTAGATGTGTGTGCGTGTGTGTGTGTGTGCGTGTGTGTGTGTAGATGTGTGT
>JAVGVS010001671.1:0-16788 GCA_032718565.1 Distichodus sexfasciatus
CACTATGTTAGTTGCTAATGTGCACTACGTTAGTCGCTAATGTACACTACGTTAGTCGCTAATGTACACTACGTTAGTTGCTAATGTGCACTACGTTAGTCGCTAATGTACACTATGTTAGTTGCTAATGTACACTATGTTAGTCGCTAATGTACACTATGTTAGTTGCTAACGTACACAGTTTTTCAGCTGAAGGCACTTAGCGCTCTGAACGCTACAGCTCATAGGATTTGTATTAAAAACAAATAGCAGCAAACAGAACAGTGAGAAAAAAAGCCGGGTGCACAAGGAGGAGGAGGAGGAGGAGGAGTCCACACCTGGAACAGCTGCAGGAGGCTCTCTCTCCAGGGTCAGTGAAGTCCCACGTGATCAGCCCGTTCGACGTCTCCTCCTTTGGCGTCGCGCTGCTGCTCTGATTGCGCCTGCGGAAAGACGAGGCGGCACTGAGATCGAGGTCTGTTATTTGCGGGCGGTGGAATCGAGTAGACCCCATGTATGATAGGGTTAAGGAGAAAATAAGAAATAAAATAAATCGCCAATGACCACCAACTGTAGCCATATTTTAAAACGGCTAAAACTGCATTACACTGCCTTCAGTTTTATGTTCATTTATTCGAGGATATTTTTTGGCTTCTTTGTAATCTGGCCACAGTTGTGCCGAATATGATATCCTTGGTCAGTATTCAGTAGGGACGCACCGATCCTACATTTTCAGTTCCGATACCGATGCCGATCCTTGGGCTTTGGGTTTCGGTCGATCCCGAGTACTGGCTTTTTAGTTAGTTGTTTTTGCCTCTAACAATAATTGAAAATAAAGAAAAAAATTTCCAATAGGGCGGCACGGTGGCGCAGTGGTTAGAGCTGCCGCCTCACAGCGAGAAGGTCCTGGGTTCGAACCCCAGGAACGGCCGCAGGGTCTTTCTGTGTGGAGTTTGCGTGCTCTCCCCGTGTTCGCGTGGGTTTCGCCCGGGCGCTCCGGTTTCCTCCCACAGTCCAAAGGCATGTGATACAGGTTAATTGGCGACTCTAAATTGGCCCTTAAGGTGTGACTGTGTGTGTGACTGTGTGAGCCCTGAGGTGTGTTGGTGCCTGCCCAGGGCTGGTCCCCGCCTTGCGCGCGAAAGTTGCAGGGATGGGCTCTGGTCCCCCCGCGACCCCAGTTAGGATTACAGCGGTTCGGAAAATGAATGAATGAATGGAATTTCCAATACGTTTTGGCATTTTGGATTCATTTTGGACGCATTTCTGGGAGAGAACTACATTTTTGAGCACAATGGCGTTCCATATACTGTAAGAGCGGGCAGACATGCGCTAAGGCAGAAAAACCTACAATTTAGAGATCGGCTCTATGCCACCGATACCCGATCCAGCTGTTTGAGTCATTATCGGGGAAATATCTGATCCACGTATCGGATCGGTATCAGAGTGTTCATGGTGTTCCTTAAATTGGCCCGAGTATTCTTTAGATCTGAAAAAAGCATGCGACCGAATATGAAAAAGAAGCAATAAAGAAGGACACAAGGGGAAAAAGTTTGTTGTTTTTGGGGACGGAGAAAGGCATACTTGCACTGCGTTGGGTTGACATAGCATTCCTTCCATGCCTGGTGCACCATCTGATTGGTCAGCTTCTTCTCCGTGTGTTTGGGGCTGTGGGCCGAGCCGCTCTCTTGGCTGGTGACGCTGGAGGCTGCGGTTTGAAAGCCGCTATCGCCTAGCAACGTACAAAACACACACAACATCACTTCTGACGCCGACTTCAAAACCCGGCGCGTTTGGTTTTAGGCTCGACTGCTGTTTACTTCGGAGCGGCAGCTGGGAATAAAGGAAACGTGTCAGCCGCCGCCAAAAAAAGAAAGAAAAGAAAACTGCTTCAAAAACGCTGCCCGCCAGACACTTCAAACTAACAACAGTATCTGCCGTATCTTAATTTGCGTTTTATTTGGCGAGCCTCAATTACGTACTAATGACAAAAGGATGTCACGGGAGAGGATAAAGACGCTCTGTCTGGTGCAATTTTAAGCATATAATCTCATACTTCGCCCCACAAATGGCGACATGAAATAGATGGTTATCGAGGAAGTGACAGCAGGGGATGGGGGGCGGAAAGAAAAGTCCGATTAGGATTAGGCGGATTACGTTTATGGAAACTGCTGTGAGATCAGAGAGAGATTGTAGGGGTTAATAATCTCTTCTAATAGGTAGCAATGCAGGCTCGCGGGTCGTTAGCAGAGCCATTACCGGGAAATGCACCGTAAGCGTGATTGCGGAGGTGCTCGCTAATGAGGCTGGGACAAGTGAAAATGAGGTTGTTGAGGGGGGATCTATGGGGTAATGCAAAGGGCTGATCAGTGAATTCAGACTAAATGGAAAGGCTCGAGGAGACACAGCGACTCAGTCACGAGACGCGTCTTTGCCACTGAACAGAGAAATAAAACAAAGAAGGCATTTACCCAGACACTTGAGAATAGCTACATATACAAGACATTTATTCAGCTGAAGTTTATAGCTAATAAAGTGTGTGTGGCGCTACCTGAGCAGGGCTGTTCTGGGGAGGTGGGAGGGGTGAGGGGGATGCCACAGTTGGAGGAATCTCTCGTGCCACCCTGAGCTCCCTGGGCAGAAGGAGGCTGCTCCACTGGCAGATCAGCCTGACCGATAAGCACTAACGCTGCTGGGTAGATCATCCTCACTCCACCTAGAGCACAGAGAGAGAGAGAGAGAGAGAGAGAGAAGTATACTTAGAGGTGCACGATTCAATTAACGATTCATAAACGAATCAAAATTGATTCATCCTAAGTGATTCACGATTCAAAATCGATTCACAAGCAATTCACGATTCATAAACAATTCACGATTCAAAATCGATTCACAAGTGATTCACGATTCATAAACGAGTCACAATTCCTAAGTGATTCATGATTCAAAATCGAGTCACAATTCAAAATCGATTCACAAGCGATTCACGATTCATAAGCGATTCACAATTCAAAATCAATTCACTTTTCAAAATCGATTCACAAGCAATTCACGTTTTAAAAGCGATTCACAATTCCTAAGTGATTCACGATTCAAAATCGATTCACAATTCAAAATCGATTCACAAGCGATTCACAATTCATAAACGATTCACAATTCATAAGCGATTCACGATTCAAAATCGATTCACTTTTCAAAATCGATTCACAAGCAATTCATGATTCATAATTGATTCACGAAATGTTTAAAATATCATTTACGCGTCATGACTCCTCGTGGTTGAAGGTCAAGTCGCAGAGAGCGTGAAGCAATGTCCCGCGACGAAAAACTTAGGGAAAATCGGAGAGCGTCGTTCTAGGAAATGAGAGAATCGTTAAGAAGAATCGATCATGTTAGAGTTGTAAGGTTCTGATGGAACAGATCAATCGGAACCGGCTCTGAGTCGGAACCGGTTTTTTGATTCCCACCCGTAATTCACGACTCATCTCTTCAGTCAATCGCTGTACTCGTCTCACACACTTTAAACGGCTACGCTAAGTGCGGGAATGATGTCTGACGGAGCAGCGTGTACCTGAACCTCATTCAGCTCCTAATTACGCGCTCCATTACTGTCTGAAGACGCAGCGCATTAGACAGAGCATGCAGCAGAAATCGGTAAATAGAAGTCAACATAAATACATGATTTCCTGCCATTCTGAAAGGCCCAGGGACTCGTTCTCTTTCCTTATACAGGGACGGCGCTACCTCCGAATCAGTGTGTGCAGCGTACAATTATAAAGATTGTTCGTCTGTATCATGAGTGATGTCGGCTCTATAAGCCTCTGTAATCATATCCATAATAACTATGATTAGCGACGGTATTCCATGTTCCATTGTAAATGCCGTGCACATGCAGCTGGAATCGAAACATCGTGACTGCGCTGGGTTACACCATGTGACTTTAAACATAATCCTCTTGACGCTTAACACAAGAACTTAACTCCTTGTCTTTGTTCCTGCATGGACTCCTAAAACTGATCGTTTTAACTTACGCCTTTTTATATTTTTACGGCGTTACACATGGACCCTAAAACGTACACTGGCGCACAAAGTGTTTTTATGTTTAATTACAGCTTTATTCTTTCAAAATATTTACATATCAAAATTTGCTCTATCTAGAGACAACCAAAACCGAGAACGAGACCAGACCGAGACCGGAGTGTGTTGAGACGGAGACAAGACCAAGACCGGAGTGTGTCGAGACAGCGACAAGACCGAAACCGGAGTGTGTCGAGACGGAGACAAGGCTGAGACCGGAGTGTGTCGAGACAGAGACAAGACCAAGACCAGAGTGTGTTGAGACAAGACCAGAGTGTGTCGAGACGGAGACAAGACCGAGACCGGAGTGTGTCGAGACGGAGGCAAGACCAAGACCAGAGTGTGTTGAGACAAGACCAGAGTGTGTCGAGATGGAGACAAGCCCAAGACCAGAGTGTGTTGAGACAAGGCCAAGACCAGAGTGTGTTGAGACAAGCCCAAGACTGGAGTATGTTGAGACAAGACCAAGACCGGAATGTGTCGTGACGGAGACAAGACCGAGACCGGAGTGTGTTGAGACAAGACCAAGACCGGAGTGTGTCGAGACGGAGACAAGACCAAGACCGGAGTGTGTCGAGACCCAAACAAGACCAAGACCAGAGTGTGTTGAGACAGACACAAGACCAAGACCAGAACTACATTTTTGCCCATGATGGCTTTCCATATTAGAGTCGCTAGCGTTAAGTGTTTACATCATAATTAAACTGTACATACAAAGACTTTTCTATTTCCTGTATGCCCTTGTTTGGAACAAGTCCAACATCTATCAGACAGTTGGTATCCTAACGGTTGGGACGTTCGCCCTGTGATCAGAAGGTTGCCATGTCGAATCCCAGAACCGTTAAAGGTACTACTGGGGTACTCATGAGCAAGGTACCGTCCCCAAGCACTGCTCCCCGTTGTTAGCTGCCCTTGTCAGCTGCCCGCTGCTCCTTCACGGACGGGTCAAACGCAGAGGTCACATTTGGTTGTGGTGCACTGTGTGCTGTGCTGTGTTCACAATGACAAATAATCACTCACTGACCTTCTACCTACTTTCAACAACGTGCACGTAAGCCTTACGGTGACCATCCTCCGACGGCACGTTATCTGTTTTTGATGGGGACCAGCACTTACCGACGATGACCTCCAGGGCCACGTGGCTGTGGGGGTCGTAGGAGAGGTCGCCCTCTTCACGTTCGGCCAGCCGGCGCTTCAGCACCATGGGGTAGAAGTTGCTCCACTCCTCCATCAGTTTCCGCACCGCCGGGTCGCTCATTTTGAACACCTGCCCGGTCAGGGTGCCGCCCAGCCCGTACGGACTCAGGACCACTAGAGAGGGATGATACACATGTTTTACAGTGCATGACGTATTTTTGGTGTATTGCAGAAGGTTTTCAATACCGAGAGATGAGCCAAATTTTAGCCATAATTTGTAACGTGAACGTTGACAAGTGTTTTCTATTTACTCGGACTTACTTCTCTCAAACAAGTGCCAAATATTCTCAGGGTCAAGATTTCTTTTCTGATTTTTGTTTAACAACGCGACGCACCATTACACCCCTACTACTCACGTCTGGGGCCGAAATGGAGTCATAAAGGCCTCAAACGCTTTTTTCGAGACATAAACTGGAATGTATTTCTCGTCTGAAAGTGGAAACAATAACCATTCTCTTTATATGCCCATTTCGGTGCTAAATTACTGCTTATGGTGCCTTTTGTGGCTACTCTTAATGTTATGTTCCGAGAACTAGCTCGATATTCAAAAACCATTGCATTGCTACAGGGGAACAACTCTCAGCTCGTTACGTGAAGGTTCAAGAATTATGATAAGGACGAAGTCTGACTGGAAGTGTGGGACGGGGCAGCGGCGGGGGCAGACCTAGGGATGCATCGATCCAACTTTTTCGGGTCCGATACCGATACTTGAACGTTGTATGTCGGCCGATTCCCGAGTACCGATCCAGTACCAGGTTATTTTTTTAAAGAGAATTTGTCTATACCTTTGTTTTTAGGCTTATTATAGTGTTTGTGTAGAAGTTAGCCATTGTTGTCATCCCTTATGTTGTTGTCTTTAGGACATAAGGACAGCATCTGTTTTATTTTTAATACGTAGAGATATTTTATGGCTTAATACCGTGAAGAAAAATAAGGTTAGTGCCAGACGGAAACTCTTGTTAATCCATTTGGAATCCATCTGGATATAGAATAAAATGATTTGATAAATAATGCGTCTTTCTATATTTGTCCCTTACTCTCTAACACTATAGAATGTAAAAAAAAAAGGTTCTCTGATTAATTGACTCATTTTGGCCATGATGGCGTTCCACGTCTGAGTTGTTTGACATGATGGCGTTCCACGTCTGAGTCGTCTGACATGACGGCGTTCCATACAACAACTCGCATGGTGGAATAATCAATAAAACCGCTGGAGAAACGGCTGTATTGTGAGACTTCCCCGTGCGAGACGCGTGCGCTAACAAACGCGGCGAGGAACGCAGAGACTGCGAGCGAGAGCGGGCGTTGTTAAGGACATTAAACAGCATAATCTCGTATAATTCGGTTTTTGGGCTTGTAGTTTGTTGCTTGTTCTGCTCGTCGTCATTTCTATACGTAGGAATTAGCGCGGAAACAGACACGCGCGCTCGCGTCCATCTCCGCGTCAGTGGGTCGACATCTCCGCTAGTCGTTAAGAGTGAGTGAAATCTTAACCGTGACAGTTACGATAACAGACTTTGAACTTAACGGACGTTATATCTTCATTCCTCCGTATGTGAAATTATTTCTGAGCAATTCCGCGCACAGAAAAACTGAAGGAATTGCGTAAAAACGCATTAATTACAGTATTCTCGATGTAAACGACTCTAATATGGAACGCCGTCGGGCCCAAAAACGTAGTTCTCTTCCGGAAAGGCCCGAAGCAGCTCAGTGAAGATAAGAAAATGAAAACTGTTCTTATGAAGCTAAAACAATAATTAATTAAGTAAATAATACGGTTTACTAATAATATTAATGTAAAAAATGATGGATTAATAACTGTTCACATTTACGTGTCACGGATGATGTGACGTGGCCCTCAGTCTCGACTTGCTTTACATAATTTGGCCCACGGGAAAAGATCATTACGATTGGCCTTCGTTGGCGTGTACAGCACACACGCATGTGGACAGTGTGTGTGTGTGTGTGTGTTACGGTAAAGCTCTCACCCTGTATGGGGCTGCTGGAGGTCTGCGCCAGGCGAACCTGCTCTTCTGTGATGTGGTACGTAGGCTGGTGTTGCGCGATCTCCACGCTGGTGCACACGTTGCTCTCGCCATGCAGGAAGAAAGAGAAGGAGCACGAGAGGTGCTCGCTGCTGCTGTAAGAACGAGAGAGAAAGACAGAGATTAGAGGAAGGTGAGGAGGGAGATGGGGAGAGAGAGAGAGACACCGAATTTGACAGAACTCACTTTACGCGCTTTTTTACGTTTCTCATTCGTTCGGGCGGTTGAATCGCTTCAACGACGTGGGTCCACGCAAACTTTCACGCATTTGATTTCTTCACGGGAAACCACTGTACCAACACATTTTTCTCCAGGAAGAACACCTGACCAAGAAACCCACCCCCCCGGTGGCTACATTAACGGGGGGCACAGCTCGCATGCTTTCGGTTGGCTAAATCTAGCCGGCGGTATTTCAAACTCCACGCAGGCAGAAGAAGCGAGGCGACGGCTCCTCTGGTGAGGCCCCAGAAGAGGGCGCCGAGCGCTCTGTGCACCGCCGCAGTCTGTGTGGCACATAAGCATTCCTCATGCTCACCAAGAACAACAGAACATTGGAGTCATAACAGCAAGCTGTTTCAGCACACACCCGTACACACACACACACACACACGCACACGCACACACAGGCGTTCTGCATGTGATGGCCGCATTAGCTTTCCTCTTCTACTCCTCACATTTAAATAATTCAGATTCCTGCTGTGCATGATTCTAACAAAACACACACACACACACACACACTCACTCATCCCCCTCCTCCTTGTGCCAACCCAACTCTGTCCTCATACCATATGAAGGACTATTTATAGATGCATAGGATGCCAATAGGAAAAGTCTCTTGTCAGAGTGTTTGGATCAGCTCTCCGTACAGCAGTCCACACGTGTTTCCTCTCTCTCTCTCTCTCTCTGGCCCAGCAACCCCCGCCCATCCTTCAAGCATGCTCTGTTGCCCCCGTGTTCCCGCCTCGCTCGCGCCGTTTTGCGCACCGAGACTTTGGAACATCCGTTTGACACGGGTAGCTACGAGGCCGTTGGCCGTGCCGCGAAGAGACGAAACAAACAGACAACCGCCACGCCGTGTGGCTTCCTAACAAGCACCGAGACTGACCCCGCAAACGCCCCGTTTTTCCGGCCTGCCGGGGTGAACTCGGAAACGAATCGCTCCTCCTCGCAAAAGCCATCCGTCCCTAGTCAGATACAGTGCTTAATCATCCGACACGAAGCCAGCGTCCGAAAAGGCCTACTAGACTAGACCTCCCACGTCGGCGAGGCTTTTAGCGAAGAGCTACTGTGCACGTGAGACCCCATCTGGCTCGAAAAATACCGTTACCGGAAGAAGCGGGTGCGCCTCGCTTCCTTTTTCAAACTTGTCATTTGGGGTTCCAATCCGGCAGCACAATCCCTAACGGGGGCGCGCGCAATCAAAACACTGGGCGGTAAGCGACGCTCGCAGACGACCCCTGCGATCGCTAAAGCCGTGCAGATTTGGATTTTTGTCACGGGGCGACGAGGCGGCGTAAAAGAACCGTGTCGCCGGGAGGGAGGGAGGGAGGTCTGACAGTCGTTTGGGTGGCTTGGCAGGCGCCGTGTTGACACACCAGTCAATTATCCGTGTGTATCCCCCCAACTCTGACAAAGCGCCGCTCCAATCCCAGATCTTATCAAAGGCTTAGACGAGCAATCAGCGACGGCGACGATAACAGCCCCCTCGCCGCTTCTGATAGCGCCGCGCGGGGGGACGCGAGGGGCACCAATGCGCTCCCGTGCACGTCCTTTAATGTTTTCTTTTTACAGTGCAAGAAAAGCCTACAAACAGTGTCCCAATATAGAGCTCTCGGAGCTGCTTCTAAAGATACTCGTGATGGTAATTCCAGGAAACACTTCACGTCGACGCCATATAATCAACGCAAAATAGGTCAATTACTACGCACTCAGGAGGTAATTTACACAGCGTCCGATACTAAGGATGCACCGGTCCAACTTTTTCAGTTCAGTTACTTAAGCTTTGGGTGTCGGCCGATCCCGAGTACCGATCCAATACCATTTTTTACCTTTATAGCCCTAAGAAAATTTGGCCAATTTTTTTTTATACCTTTGTTTTTTGGCTTATTACAGTGTGTGTGTAGACGTTCGCAATACATGCTTTATGTTGTCGTGTTCAGAACGTCCTGCGTTACTCAGACTTGTCATACTTTGATGTGTAAATGCTGACAATCTTGAAATCGGTCCATTTCTGATAAAAAAAACTGACTTGTTTCTGTAGAATTGTTTTCTTTTTTTTAGCTTTACGTAGTATAAAAGTGCTGGAACTGTAGACATAACTGCTAGAAATAGTAAGCACAGCACTGACTCATTTTTGACATGATGGCGTTCCACACGTGAGTTGTTTGATATAATGGCGTTCCACACGTGAGTCGTTGGACACGATGGCGTTCCACACGTGAGTCGTTGGACACGATGGCGTTACACACGTGACTCGTTTGACAAGATGACGTTACGCACGTGACTCGTTTGACATGATGGTGTTCCATACAATAACAATAACATTGATAACAAATACTATTTTTTATTTTTATTTAAAAAAAAAAATCTTTATGTTTGTATTTATTATTTTTATATTTATTTTTACATTGCAGAATGTAAAAAATATTTTTTGATGAATTGAAAATGAAGAAATACTGAAGGTTTTGGCCAATTTTTGAGCCAAATTTGGACTCATTTCGGCCTATAAGTCATTTAGGACTCGTTTCTCGGAGAAAGCATTTGTGACATGATGGCGTTCCACATGAGAGTCGTTTGGCGCGATGGCGTTCCACACAATAACGCCACAAACGCGCGTCCCGGAATACACTGAAGACTAAACGGCTGTATTGTGAGTAGAACACTGGTTGTTTTTGTTATTTCTCAGCCAAAATATCAGTTTTGTCTGTAATAAAGGGGAAGATTTGACTGAACCGGAACACTTGAATGTCGGACTTCCGTGCGAGAGACGCGCTCGCGCTAACCAACACCGCAGCCAGGAACGCAGAGGTGGCGCGCGAGAGCTGGCGTCGTTAAGGAAATTAAACAGCATATTCGCGCGATTTGCTTTTGGGGTTGTAGAGCGTTGCGCTGCTTGTTCTGCTCGTTGTCAGACCAATATGTAGGAACGAGCGCGAATCTCGAACGATAGGCCAGTTTTACCGCGGTAACGCTTCCCACGCGTGAGGAACGGAGCTCAAACCTACAAATTGACATTAAGTGGAGGCTTAATGAACCACGATGACCCCTTTAAAACCTCAACAGTGAGTTACTCAGCATGGGTTTGGGATCACGCCTCCGAACCTGTTGACACTTGTTTTAAAAAACCTCCGTCGATCGTGTTCCAGCTGGTCATTTGGGTTTCGATTTCGTTCCTGTCTATGTTGCTTCTGCCAGAAGGTCAAAGGGCACCGCACGCTGTACTGAAAGCAAAAACATTTCAAGATATAATATACATGTGTAAGCCACTCTAACTGTTGAGATTGGCAGGACAAAGTCCTCTCCCTGTTCCTCTGTGGTTTGCTGTCCCAGCCAGCTGGGCTTCTGCGTGGTTCCAGAGCGAACAGCATCTCCTCTGAGACTGCCGTGCTGCCCAACACTGCTGCTAAGTGACCAGAAACTCTGCTTAGGCTCACACGGCACCGTTTCAATTTTTGGAACATAAAGGAACTCTTAAGGAAGCTGTACTGATAGTTTTTGCTGAAGTCAACCAGGTATTCATGCGAGACCTGCCGAAATATTTCAAGAAGAACCGCAGACTTACAGCAAACAGTTCAGTCTCGTTTGGCTTGGAAATCAGACATTTCTCAACATAGTTCGGTCATTTTTCATATCGCAAAATATTACGGGGCGAAACGACGATCCGAGAGACTTGTTTCGCTCCTTTCACTCGCTAGAGCATGCTCCTCTTGTGTTTTAGAGCTGGGTGATTCATGACTCACGATCCATGCCGAGTGAATCACCCGGATCCATTAAATAACACACGAGTCAGGAATCTGACGTCGCCGTTAACCCGAATCCATCGAGTCCTAACTACACCACGACTAAAATATGAAGCGCATCACGTAGTACGTCATAGCTCTTATGATCATTTCAAACTCATTACAAGATCAGTACGGCCATAGTAGCAAGAACCGCTGCTAAAAATGTCAGAACTTACAGTTCGTTTGCACCACCACACTCAAATGTGACTCTGCACAGCAAAACCAGTCGCTTGTTGCGAATTTTCCAAATTGAGTTATGTTTTCATGAAAGGGCATAAATCAGGCTTCAAAACGATGCCTATATCGAATGAATCGGACGACATATGACTGAGATATCAACATTCAAAGGAGTCGGGTTTCTCCTGTCACGCCAAGTGAGAAACGGAGAAATCTGCCGCCGAAGTTGACTATCGACGTAGCGCTCACAGACGCTCGGTGCGGTCGTGGCTACGTTTGCATTTACGGTAGCCTACGCTGCATTCACAGCCACACGGATAGCCTACCTGCGTTAGGTGAACTGAACTCGGGAGACGAAGATGGATTCCGGAGAAATATCTTCACGCTAGCCAACCAGTGGATTTACCGTCAATACTGGAGTAGAGCGGTCAAAACGGAAACGTTTAACATTCTGCTGGAATTGAATTCCTCACCTCAAGAAAGTCATGTTTTTTCCATTGTTTCCAAACACTAAAAACCAAAAATCCAACATTTTACCCCACGCAACATAAACGGCCGTTTTTCTCGGAAACCTCCGTTGCGACAAGCGACTGGTTTCGCCGTCGCAAATGAGGGATCCTAACGACTTCCTGCAGAGTCGAATCCTCTTAGTAGACTACGGGACTCGAATCGGTAACGCGGCGCGAAGCACGCGTGTCCGCGAGGAAAGCTGTCGGTTAACTTCCTCTAGAGCCGGAAACATACAGTCGAATCTGAGTCGCTCACACAAAGCGGGTTAGCGCGTCGTGAGTGAATCCGCCGGTTAACCCCCTCTAGTGCCGCTCTGGCAGCCTCGTCTTGACGCTTTGTCGTTTATTCGGAAGCGCATTCGTTCTCATCCCAAGCCACCTCTACGCGGCGGAAAACGACAGATCCGGCTGGCGATTTGGCCGACTCAAGCGACTCGCGCGCACGGATCAGTTTCAGCGAGTGACTCGGGAGGAGGCGAATCCTAAAAAAGGAACCAAGTATTACGGCTCTACTGCGTTTCACACGGACGCTTGTAAGTGCCGCACGTGGCTGTCAGTGGCGCGATCAAGGCAAGACCCGATCCCTCTGCATGTGTGTGAGTATTTGTGAGACATTCGGCGCCCACAAAACAAGTCAAAGGGGAAAACGCAGGAATGACGCTTTATAACAAACGAAACTCATATTTTAGCTGATGAATAACAACAACCAGCATTCTGGGGGGGGGGGATTGTGGGAAATGTAGTTTCCTCCCAGAGAGGCCAAAAGCAGCTCCTTTTATAGGCCATAAATGAGTTAAAAGTGGTTTAAAATGGACCCAAACCTTTGTATTTCTTAATTTTTTAGCTAATCTGATTTTTTTCTTTCAAGAGGGTAATCAATAGGAAAAAAGAATATTTGTTTCAAAAAATGTACTCTATATTCTGATGGATAACATCTACACACACACACACACAGTAGAATAAGCCTAAAAACAAAGGTAGAAAAACATTCCGGAAGGAACAAGGAACATTCCGGAATAAAAGCCAATAGGTTGGTTTCAGATTTTTTTTTTTTTTTTAATTATCCGATTAATCAATGAAAAATGTGATCGAATTCTCAATTACAAAAATAATCGATAGCTGCAGCTCTACAAAATATTGTATCATTGTTATGTACTGCCCTTTACTGCCAATTTTTGACCATTTGCACATTCTGTTGCCTCTGTGCGCAAGTTGGCGCCCCTAACGTTGGAAATCTAGGCGGTGGGCTGGGGGGCTTCCCTCAGTGAGCGTGCGTAAAATGTTAAGAATACAGAACAAGCGCATTACATATCGATATCAAACTGGCAACTTATCTTTTTATGAACGCAAATTTTTTTAATAAGTTTGCGCTTTTTGTTTACACATAAACAAAAGGATATTTATTTATTTATTTATTTATTTATTTTATCTCAAACGGCCTCCAAAGTGAAGATTTTTTCAAAACGCTTGATTCTGTGGATCTGTGTAAACGGGTAAAACGCCGTTTTCCCCAAACGTTGACGTTTGCTCTACTGTGCGCGGGCCTCAACTTCCGTAAATACCACAAGTGACAATGCCAACAATAATAACGTGGGTCAACAACGATGGCGGGTGACGGGGCCGAGTTGTAGTGTGTTTCAGGACGTCGAACTTTGCTCGCTAGTTCAAGCTATTGTTGCCACGTCAAAAGCGTCACCGCTTTGGCTGGAGCTGGCTAACTCCATCGCACAGCTTTCTGTCGTAGCCTGTAAATTGGGAGCCGAGGATGACCGTATTATTCGATGTGTGCCGTTAACCGTTATCTTTGGCGGAAGTGTAAATGCGACTGGCGAGTACAGGAGTTTGAAGCAGAACGCGCGGTGAAGCGCATATGACGTGTAGAGTGGAATCTGACGCGTAACCCGGCTAAAGCACTTGCACAGAGTGTTGCGTGCGGGCGCGTTACACACATGACTGGTGCGGCCTCGCCGTGGCAGCGCTGCGCAGGACAGTGAGCGGCTATGATGCTTGGCATTGGCCTGCAGCGCTACCGTGCTGGCTGTGTATTAATAAATGAAGAGAAGAGATGCTGGCTCATGGCCCGAGAGAGAGAGGGAGGGAAGGAAGAAGAGCAGACAGAGGATAGAAAATAGAGTGTTGGAGAGAGAGAAATAGAGAACGGAGTAATAAAGCCAGATAGGTAGAGGAAAAAGATTCTTATACAGTGAACATTAGCAACTAACATAGTGTACATTAGCGACTACCATAGTGTACATTAGTGACTAACATAATGTACATTAGCGACTAACATAGTGTACGTTAGCGACTAACAGTGTACGTTAGCGACTAACATAGTGTACATTAGCGACTAACACAGTGTACATTAGCGACTAACATAGTGTACGTTAGCGACTAACATAGTTATATACATTAGCGACTAACATAGTTATATACATTAGCGACTAACATAGTTATATACATTACCGTATAGTGTTTTTATATTGTTATATTTATATTTTAATCATGGTGTAGTTAGCACTCGGTGGGTTTCGGGTTAATGGAGACCTCAGACGCATGACTCGTGAGTCATTTAACGGATCCGCGTCATTAACCCGCGTGAGTGATGAAACTCCCACCACTGCAGCTCCAACTCAACACCTCTCATGAAGACGACGAACATGACCTCGCCTGAAGCCTGCATTAGTCTGGAGTACTGGTTCGGATTTAGTCAGCCTCACTCATGACCCTTCTTGACCCGTATCTGCACTTCTACGACTGAGGACCCAGAGAGGTCATAGTGGACGTGAGGCTAGCGGCGTACGGGATAAGCAGTAGCTGCAAACATGACCTCACCTTTGACCTACACACATTACTACGATGGGATTAAATATCGAAGAAGGGTTACTGTGCATTAGCAAAGGAAGCACGCGGTCTTTACAGAGCTTTTTTCATTCCAACGACGATGCTAATCAATCAGGGTGGCAATCGAAAAGCGGTTCCCACTCAGAACCGGTTCCGATTGATCAGTTCCATCCGAACTGTACACCTTCTTAACCATTCTCTCATTTCCCAGCACGGCCTTTTCCGTTTTTTTCTTTAACGGCCGGGATCTACTTAACGCTCAGGCATTGCGGCCGCCACGCTGTCCTTTTGACGCGTCCTCTGAGCACGCGGTCAGAAATTTACGCGACGCGTGGCCGAGTTGCAGTGGCAGCGAAAACTGGGTTGGCAAGTTTTGGTACGTGACGTCAGCATCGGTGTTGACCATCAACATGGCTGAACGGTTTCTTCTCTCATTTCACAGCAAAACCGGCCGATGTTTTCCCGCACTTGCGTCTTCTACTTCTTCCTCTTTTTTCTGTCGCTTAACGGCGGACTGGACGCTTTTAGAGCGGACGCTGCCGACCAGTTGGAATCCTCGCGATTAACAAAAAGTATCGGTGCGAGTATAGTCGGTACAACGCTTGCGTACCGGCAGCGTTCGCAAGGACGCGCATCACGTAGCGTTAAGTATATCTCGCCCCTAAGGCCTCGTTCACACGGACGTCTGAACCAGGCGTTTTTTCTGGCGTTCGTGGCGCCAAGTGAGCGCCGACTCAGCGCCGACCGTTTTTCTGCTCATTGGAGCAAATCAAAGCGTCCACATGGGCGTTCAGCGTTCGGCCGGCTGCGCGTTCGGGTGGCGTCAATTAAACGCTGCATGTGAGGAAAGCGACGCTATTGCGAACGGCGGTGAAACGCCAATCAAACGCAGCTACAAACCGCAGCAAAAACAACGCGTATGGCGTTCAGAGGGCGTTCATTTCGATCGTCCGTGTGGACGAGGCCTAAGTTTTGCGACGCGGTACATTACGTCACACCATGGGGAATTACGACCCATAAATAATATTCTAAACAAAAGCGCTGCGTTCGTTAGCGCGTGCGACTCCAGCATTCACTAAAACGTTCCAGTCCAGGTCAGTCTTCCCGTTTTATTACAGACAAAACGTATTTTAGCTGATAAATAACAAAAACAACCAGTGTTCTACTCACAGTACAGTCGTTTACCTGATATTTATTTATTCCCGACGCGCGGCGTCCACAGCGCTATTGCGCCCCGGCTCACGTATGGAACACCCTGGTGGCAAAAACGTACTTCTCCCCCAGAAATGAGTCAAAAATGTTCAAACTTTAGTAATTTCTTCATTTTCAATGAATCAGAAAATAGTTTTTTCCATTGTATAATGTTAGAAAGTGAAAAATACATGTAGAAAAATGTGGTGTTTGTTATGAAATGTTTTTATTCTAGATGAATCCAGATGAATAAAGAAGTGTCCCCACCCCTACAATCAATACACTTCAAGAGTATATTCTTTTTACTATAGTAACACACGGTACGTTAGCAACCTCAGCGCGGTCCGCTGCTCAGGTGTGTACGGTTAGGCTTTCTTTAATAACCTTATCTATATTTTTATAGCCACAGCCGTAAAGAGACGGGACGGCATTGCGTTAGATGTGGTGCTGCAGTAATCTTTATGAGTCTGTCTCCTGTCTCCTCCGAGGACAGCCGGTCTGGGGCTTGCATTTTGCTAAAAGCTAGTTGAAGCTAACGCATCTTTTAGGACGCACTCCAATCGAAGAAAACTAACGTGGCTAAAATGGACAAAAGCATAAAATGGTTTGTTAATGTGCTAATACGTGACTCTGCACGGCGAAACCAGACGCTTGTCGCTACAGAGGAGGTTTCTGAGGAAAACGAGCGTTTATGTTGCGTGGGGTAAAATGTTGGATTTTTGGTTTTTAGTGTTTTGAAACAGTGGAAGGTCTATACTGTACTGTTGTGAATCA
>JAVGVS010001672.1:0-16783 GCA_032718565.1 Distichodus sexfasciatus
GAGAGAAGCATACGGAGGCAGATAAAAACAATGAAGAGGGTCAGGAGAGTTTGGAGAGCTTTGCAGAGAGAGAGAGAAAAAGGGAGAACGAGAGCAATGACGGGGGGATGGAGAAAGACAGGAAACGGAGAGCAGAGGAGCGCGAGAGAGCGCGCGCGAGAGAGAGAGAGCGAGAGCGCTCAACAATATATCTGTCTCTATGGAGATATAGCTGGCGGACGGAGGTTCCTCTGTTCACTTTGAGCGCCGTCGGCACACGCCGGTTTTGTCTCCTGGCGCAAAGGGAGCAAAGCGAGGGACGCGGCCGAGACAGACGGGGACGATCCTGGTGGTGTTTTCCGTCTCTCTCGCTGTCTTTCTCTCTGGTCTGGACCGCGCCTGTTGTGTAACATGTTTACACAAGCAGACCTCGGGGCCTCGGTGATATAGTGGCCTTGCTGTATTTTCGCCAAGTAGCCGGTAATCTGGACCGGTCCCGCTATGATCCTGCTACGCTCCTGCTACGCTCCCCGCCATGGCCACGACTACAGCTGTCTGGGCAGGCGTAAAAAAGACGGCTACGATTTTGAACACACTGAATCGGACTCCTTCTGAGGAGTGGGGCGTTGCTGTGACAACCCGAAGCCGTTTGAGAACCTGATATTGAAGTCACATTTCTCGTCGGGAAAAACGTCCCTCCTTTACGCTCTATCAACCGAAAAAGAAAAAAAAGAAGAAGCAGCAATTAAAACCCATTCAGCCGACTTTCCTTTTTTGACTGACACAAAAGCAAGTGAAACGGGAGTGCTCCCTTTCTGCGGGGTATTTTTAGCACGCCCATATCCTGATGAATTAGGCCAGGCGTCCAAAAAAACCCGCTCAAAATAGTCACGGCGTGGACTTCAGACGCCTAAATGTGGCCAAGTCCCATTTCGACGTTACTATTTTGCGAACGACACCGGATTCTGTCGCATTCTATCTGAACCGCGCTCAACCCGATGACAAAGACGCCATCTTCGCAGCCGATCTTCGTTCGCGGAAAACCGCCGCCTGATGGCACTGACGGATTTCTTCGGACTTCACTGGAAAAGTGGATTCCCAGAAGCTTGGCCCCGTAGAGCTTTGACGATGTCTTATCTTACATCTTCGTCCTTCCTTTATGACTCTCACCGATGCTATCAAACCGACTTCCTGTTCATTTACCGGGAACCGCCGCTTTCGCTTAACGCGTAATCAAGCTCCTCCCGCTGCTAACTGGCCGGCGGAGACCTCCGCCGCTAATTAGCGACCGCCTCCGCCCGCCTTTCCTTCCCAAGGTTCCCTGCGCTGTTCCCTTGTTCCATGCATTATGCAGCAGATCGACTTGCTGTCCAATTAATAATTAGAGCCAAACAAAGCGAGGGGGTTCGGCTTAGCGGAGCGTTTCAGATCTATCTACACTCTAACTCTTTTGGGGGGGGGGGAAACAAAGTATTCAAAGACTAATGAGTTGTTTTGTCGGCGTTTGGGAACCAACGTGGCGTCGCGACCTCAGAGGCGCTACCCTTCGTGCGGCCGTGCGGCTCGGAGATCCTCGAGTCGTCCTCTCTCTCTTTAAACGACGTTAATGACGCCGGCTCCACCCGACCGACGCGTGTCTGCCTAATGGGTCATTCAAAGCGAGCAAACGGGAGCTGTTTGAGCGTTACATGGGGAGAAATTCCGATGTACGTGCAGAATCCTGTTTCAAAAAGGGGTTCGAACACGCACGGACGGACGTATCCACGTTCAAAGAAGGACGGACGTTGGAGTTAAGGGGTGTGCGCACGCCGAAAGGGTGACGTACGCCGTCCAGACATGCGGAGTCTGTGCATGCGGAAAAAGGGACGTGCGCAGGGTGAGAGCCGGCACAAACTCAAAGAGGGGTGCACTCCGACGGAGTAAGAGAGTCTCCGGACGCCGGAAGCAAGAGGGTCCGTGCCTACTGAAAGAGGGGTGCACTCGGAGTAAGAGGGTCGGCGAACGTTCCCGGAGCGAGTCGGTACGCGCATGCGAAAGGGACGTGACGTGAGCCGAGTAGAGGGAGCCTCGGCATTTGGAAAGAGAGGAGCGCACGGAGTAAGAAAAGCTTGAGCGCGGTGAAAGAGCGACGTGCTTGAAGTAAGACGTGTGCGCGTCCAGGAGGAGGGACGCGCTGGGAGTAAAAGAGCATGTGCATGCGGAAAGGAGGTGACGCGAGAAGTGACGCGAAAGCATATGCATGTTCAACGATACGCTTAGGAAAGTGAGGGACGATTCGTCGTTGTGAACACACCACAGCACAGCACACAGTGCACCACAACCAAATGTGACCTCTGTGACATCTGACTCAGCTGTGAAGGAGCAGCAGGCAGCTAACAAGCGCCCGGGCAGGAGCAGTGCTTGGGGACGGTGCTGGATTTGAACCGTCTTTCATTACGTAAAAACTCACCTCCAGTCGGTCTGTCCTCATGAGTTTCTGGGCGGCGGCGGCGGCTGCGGCGGGCACGGGGACGTTGGGGCTGCTGGTCACGAGTACGGGGGCGCTGGGGAGGATCTCGGTGGGCACCAGGCCGGGAGACACGGGGCCCAGGTAGGGGTTAAACGCCGCCGCCGCTGCCGTGGCGTTGGTGGCCAGGCCGGGCGTCACTGAGAACATGGGCTGCAAAAATACAGAGAGGGAGGTGAGATTAGTTCCGGAGCCGTTAGAGCCACGGGTGTGAGGATACACCGCTTTACATCAACCAGCCCGTAGCTTCGGTCTAAAAGGAGAACGCTGATCAGATATGATGCATATTGTAACATCGCTTTTACGTCAAACGGGGCGATTTTTATTAAAAGAGATTTTTAAAAAAAAACACCACTCTGCTGCGTATGGATTTTTACTACTTCTTTCACCCCTAGACTAAAATGATTAATTTAACGTATCTCAGAAGAGGTTTCCTCTCCCTTCCTTATGTTCCACCACATAAACAACTCCGAAACGTGTCTTAGAGCAGCTCTTGTTCAGCGCGTGGGCGTCGAATTTCGGGTGATCGAGTGCAGAAAAGACGAGCGCGGGAAGACCAAGGCTGGGTTAGAGGCTGCAGCGTGGCAGCGCGCGAGGTGATTTTACGTTGCCCTAGGCACTAAAGCTGCACTTTGACCCGCCTTAGCAAAGGCTCAGAGCAACCGTTTCAGCACCCTAATTTAAAATACGCCCGCTGAATAATACGGACCGCAGGAGCGCTAACGGAGGAGCGCTTGGCGCTTAATGCCGTAGTCTAGCCTTACGTGCTTCACAGAAGGACATACAGTAGGTAACAACCTTCGTTGGCTCATTGCGACAAAGGGATCGTAAAGCGGTTTAGCATAATGAGACGCGCCCCGTTCCATAGAAAAGGGGGCTGTTGATGTCGTAACAGACGGGTTCCGCAAGAACGCCGCAGAGCAGCTCTGGGAATCACCAAGGCCGCAATGCACAGAGCGTTATTAAACAGAAGGCCTTGGTTGCTCAAAACGCTGTGGTAACAGCGGCTCTTTCATCAGTCGCGGCTCGATCGAGGTTGGGCGGCAAATTACCGCTCTGACGTTTTTTGCCGTCGGTGCTATGTGCTTTGCGCTGGAACGCACGTAGGCTCGGAGTTTAGTAGTGCTCTTCTACCTCGACTTCGTTATTTTAAGCCTTGTTTTGTGCACTTACTATTCAACGTTCACTCGCCACCTGATTACACTTCGAATAACAAACGTAACGCAGATTTTATCCGGAACATTTCTACTCACAGCAACCACTGCTCGTTACAGTATCAGTTTGTCTGCAGTAACAGTAAAAAGATTACGGACGTTACGGACGT
Source organism: Distichodus sexfasciatus (assembly GCA_032718565.1). Lineage (NCBI taxonomy): Eukaryota > Metazoa > Chordata > Actinopteri > Characiformes > Distichodontidae > Distichodus > Distichodus sexfasciatus. The sequence goes on from JAVGVS010001672.1 coordinate 3,810, forward strand.
TCGAAATGAACGCCCTCTGAACGCCATACGCGTTTTTGCCGCGTTTTGTAGCTGCGTTCGATTGGCGTTTCACCGGCGTTCGCAATAGCGTCCTTTTCCTCGCCTTCGTCGGGATTTTGACGCCAAGAAAACGTCGCATGCAGCGTTTATCTGACGCCGCCCGAACGCGCAGCCGGCCGAACGCCCGCGTGGACGCTTTGATTCGCTCCAATGAGCAGAAAAACAGTCGGCGTTCAGTCGGTGCTCACCCAACGCCTGGTTCAGACGTCCGTGTGAACGAGGCCTTACAACGTGATATTTAAGGGGTGACATCCCAAATGGAAGAAATGGTGCAAAATCCTAAACCTTGACCAAACGTTCCAACACAACCAAGTAATATTAGCGCCATACTTTTAATTCTTAAACTGTTAAGCCCTGAGACTGTTTTACAGATTTTTGCTCTGAAAAAGATAAAATGTGTATATCTCAGCAACCACGATGTATCATAAAGGTAACGCTGGTGAGGTTACTGTAGAAGTGTTGGAAGGAGCGTACGTGTTACTGGGTCAGAATAGAGGAAGATGCAAAAACAAATCATGTTCGCCAAAAAAAAACATTATCTGCGTAATCTGTGGAGTCTCAGCTTTCATGTGATACGTGACCCTCCACGGCAAAACCGAGGTTTCCGAGAAAAATGAGCGTTTATGTGGCGTGGGGTGAAGTTGTGGATTTTTTGTTTTTAGTGTTTTGAAACAGTGGAAGGTCTATACTGTACTGTTGTGAATCAATTTGACTGAAAAACTCCCCTTTCCATCCTAAAACCGTGACTTTCTTGAGGTGAGGAATTCAATTCCAGCAGAATGTTAAAAGTTTGTGTTTTGACCGCTCTACTCCAATATTTACGGTAAATCCACTGGTTGACTAGCGTGAAGATATTTCTCCGGAATCCATCTCCGTCTCCCGAGTTCAGTGAACCTAACGCAGGTAGGCTATCCGTGTGGCTGTGAATGCAGCGTAGGCTAGCGTAAATGCAAACGTAGCCGCGACCGCACCGAGCGTCTGTGAGTGCTACGGCGATAGTCAACTTCGACGGCAGATTTCTCCGTTTCTCACTTGGCGTGACAGGAGAAACCCGACTCCTTTGAATGTTGATATCTCAGTCATATGTCGTCCGATTCATTCCATATAGGTATTGTTTTGAAGGTCGATTTATGCCCTTTCATGAAAACATAACTCGAAAACATAATTTCGAAAATTTGCGACAAGTGACTGGTTTTGCCGTGGAGGGTCACATATACAGTATGCATGGTTAGCCGTAGTAGTATAGATTCTACAGCTGTATTTCTTCCACGTAGACCTACGCAGTGTTTTTGTTCTTTGTTAGGGGTCCATGCAGTGCAACTGGAACCCTATTGGAATTGTACAGACTTTTAATCTTTTTATTTTTTTGCCTTAAAACGCGTTGTGGCGCAAAAACTGTAAAACCTACAGCTTTGAAAATTGGCAGGTAGGTCCCATACCCCACCCACTACTCAGGCAAAAAAAATTGCGCTATAATAAGCTATTTTGCGTTTTGCCTAATAACTTTTGAACCGTAGCTCTGATTCTCAAAAATCTTATACCATCTTACTCCTTGGGTCAAGACGAATCTTTACAGACCCTCGCCTCTATTTCCGCCATATTGGATTTCGCACTCATTTGCATAATATGCAAAACCATCTCTTGCAAACTAGTCCCTGGATTTTTGTCCAATCTGCATGCAACTGGTATCATTTGAATCCCAAGACACTCTTCTTTAATTATTATCGAGCACATTTTTCATTTAGGTCTTCATATTTTTGTAATATGCAAATAAATGTGGTCGGCTTGGCATAGGACTGCAAGGCCACAAACCGAGTTTCATAGAAATCCACCTCTGGGGGGCGCGACAGCTTTGAAACTTGGCAGGTAGGTCCGGAAACCCACCCTCTACTCAGGCAAAAAAAAAAATGCACCACTCTGCCAGTTGGTGGCGCTATAATAAGCTATTCTGCGTTTTGCCTAATAACTTTTGAACCGTAGCTCCGATTCGCAAAAATCTTATACCATCTTACTCCTTGGGTCAAGACGAATCTTCAAAATCTGATAAGGCTGCAAACTGCATGGACCCCGCAATCACTGCTTACAGTTATATTTTATTTATGTGTTTGCTGTTGGAATTGTGTTATGTTTGGGTGGAAATTGTTTGAGATGTTTAGACGAGAGTCTATCGGCGATGTTGATGTGCCGCACGCGTATGTTCGTCTACGTTTACCGACTATTTAAAGCCTTCCCGTTCTGCCCCCCGGTAACGGGAGAGATCGGGCTCAAGCGGTTAAGTACCATTCATATCAGATCCGTTTACTCAAGTTGTATCCCAATGAGCTTGGAGACTTTTAACGAATACGTTTCATTAAGAACCTCATTTAATGCAGAACAAGGGAGGGACGATTTGTTATTGTGACCACAGCACAGCACAACCAAATGTGACCTCTGCGTTTGACCCATCCGTGAAGGAGCTGTGGGCAAGCTAACAAGGGCCCGGGGAGCCCTGCTTGGGGACGGTACCTTGCTCACGAGTACCTCAGTGGTAACTTTACCGGTCTTGGATGCGACCTTTTGATCACGGGACGAACGCCCCACCGTTACGCCACCGACTGCCCTTGATTGCCGTAATGTCATACGTTTTACTATAGAAGTCACAGCATTAATATGTTCGACATCTAATTTTATGAGCATCATAATAAAAATTACACCAAAAAGTAGATAACATATTGTGCTGGTAGGGAAAAAAAAATAATAATATTGATGAGGAAAAGTGATAATATCTTTCCAATCGTTAACTGTTATTTTGATTGAAATGGCGATTATCACATCTATTCACACGTTCACATATTTCTCTAATCAAACAACATAAGAGTTGGTTTTAATCGACGTTCCGAATTGGATTTGAGGAGCACCAGCAGAGCGTTTGGCGTGCAAACATGTGACCAGTCCTGCGAAATGGGTTCTGTAATCCAGGACATCTCTTCCCGCAGATAAGGCATTAGCGAGGCCTAATTAGATCACCTTCAGCTGATCACCACACATGAATTTCATTCCGGCTGTCTCGCGTCACCGCCGGGCGGGGACGAAAAAAAGGAAGACAAAGACAGGACTCGGAGAGAGGAAGAGAACGAGAGAGAGAGAGAGAGAGAGAGTGATGAAAGGGAAGGAGGCGTTGGCTCTTTTGTGTTTGTCTTCTATCTCCCACGTGCTGCGTTCACCTCTCGGCCGTTCAGTCGCTCTCCTCTCCTCTTCTCTCCGTCTCCCAGCATCGACCTCACCTTTATTTCCCCACTCGCGTCTCTCTCTCTCTCCCTCTCTCTCTCTCTCTCTCTCTCTCTCCGTGTGTGGTTCGCTCTGAAGAAAGAGGGTTCCCTGCTCTGTTGCTGGGAGATCTGTCACCCCTTCCCCCCCCCCTCTTCATCTCCCAGCATCCCTTTCATCGCCTCCTCTCACATTCTCGGGAAGAACCGCTCGTCCCCGGGACTCTCCGCCCTGATAAGGGACGACGAAGACGGGATTTGCTTCGAGAACGATTACAGAACGCAAAAAAGGGGACGGTGGCGGGTGTTTTAGCGTCCCCAAACATACGAAGTCGCTTACTGACCTCCAGGTTTAGCCGATCCTTTTCGGTGTAAGTCTCCACCTTTACGTTTAACGTTTCTGGCGGCAGGCGACGCTGATAAGGCTTTTGTAAAATCTCTGCGGCACGTTTAACGGCTTTTTCGCTTTGCTCGTAATAACAGCTACTATACTGTAAAGTAGCAGCGTGGAAGAGACTACGATAAGGGCCGAGATATACTTAGACATGCTCCGAAACGCTTCCGGCTGCCGCGCGGTCTCAGCGTTCGTTTGAAAGTAGGTGATTATTTGTCATTGTGAACACACCACAGCACAGCACACAGTGCACCGCAACCAAATGTCACCTCTGCATTTAACCCATCCGTGATGGAGCAGCGGGCGGCTAACAAGGGCAGTGCCCGTTGGAGCAGTGCTTGGGGACGGTACCTTGCTCATGAGTACCTCAGTGGTAACTTTACCAGCCCTGGATTGGAACCTGCGACCTTCTGATCACGGGGCGAACCGTTACACCACCAACTTGCCCGAAGCGTCCGCTGAGCACGTCGTCGGAAATTAACGTGACGCGTGCGCGAGGTGCAGTATCAGGAAACATCCGGGGGCGTGGCAGTGTGTTCACGTTTCGGTACGTGACGTCAGCGTCGGCGTCGTTGTTTGCTATCAACAACGCTGAACGCTTTCGCCGTCTTTTTTGCAACTTTGTAACAGCCGAACGCAAGCGAAACATCGTTTTTTCCCCTCGTTTCACAGCAAAACCGCGTTTTCTCGCACGGAAAGGACGCTTTTTTATAGGGTACACCGCCACCTGTTGGAATCCTCGGAGTAACAAAAAGTGCGCGTGCAAGTATAGTCAATAAAGGTGCCAGTGAGGTACTCATGAGCAAGGTACCGTCCTCTGGACCCTTCTTCATGGATGGGTCAAATGCCCACCACCGGTCACATTTGGTTGTGCAGTGTTCACAATGCCTCACTTTCACTAACTGCTTTAACGCCACAAATTCCTGCCTCTCGCTCCAACAAGGCAGACTCCGACACCGTCTCGCAGCTGCCAAGAGCGTGCTGTGATGCAATGAGCATGAGCAGCATGGGCACGAAAGCCTATCAACGTCAATCACAGTTGTAGTCGAGACTAGACGTTAGTAGTGTCACTCATTTCAGCTCCTCCCCGTCACCGTAAACCAGCGATATCGCGGTATTAGCGCTGTAATAACGAACTAAAGCTGTAAAACCTTCAAAATCATTCCGAAACTGGACGACCGCAGCGCTCTACTGGTGTGAACTTCCCTTGAAGGCCACTAGACCACTTCAACTGACCAAAAAACCCACAACCTCACCACCTCCGCCCAAAAACGGAACCGCACCTTCAAACTTCAACGAGAGCATCAAGCCGCTCGTCTTGAACCTCGGCTACTCCGAAGAGGAGGAAGACCCGCCTCAAGACTCTTTTCAGTCCCGTTTCTCTTGTTGGACCCCAAAGCGCTGATGTTAGACTTTTGTCAAATTCCGTAAACGTTAACGTCCGAGAGACGCGGTTTCTCAAGACGCGTTCTGCGGTCATGCAGGTTCCGAGGCCCGTGTTATAACAACTCAAATCGGTCAGAACTGACTCACGAGGTGTAACAAGGTTAACGTAGAGTGTTATGTTAGTGTTTATTTCTTTCAAGTCTGACGTCGGACGTCTGAACCAGGCCTTTTTCTGGCGTTCGTGGCGCCAGGTGAGCGCCAGCCGAACGCCGACCGTTTTTTTCTGCTCATTGGAGCAAATCCAAGCGTCTACTCGGGCGTTCGGCACCGGCGTTTGGCCGGTGGCGTCCGATAAACGCCGCGTGTGATGTTTTCTTGCCGTCAAAATCCGGACGAAGGCGAGGAAAAGGACGCCACTGCGAACGCCAATCGAGCGCAGCTACAAAACGCGGCAAAACAAACGTTCATTTCGACCGTCCGTGTGGCCGAGGCCTTAGTCTGTCCGTTCGAGCTGCCCTCGTCCGTCTCCACGAGGCGTCCCTGAACCGCCTCGCTCGGTTAAATCTTGCCGGCCAGTTTGTTTTTAGCCAGCGGCTGCTCCTTCGCCTAATAGCCTGTCAAATAAAGTATGCACATACAAAATATACGCCCACAAATTCAACCTCGCTAGCGTTCTCTTAAGCAGTAACACACACACACACACACACTCGAGACGAGGAGCCGGTCCAAGTGGCTGGCTAAACGACGCTGTCTGCGAGCCTATCCCTCCTCTTGTTTTCCTTTCCGCACGTCCGGTAAGCATCTGTTCGCCGTTCGCGTTTCACCAAAGAAGCGAAGTGTTTGGACGCTTCCGACTGGCTTTTTATAAATACCGACTGAAAAAAAAATGACTCTTGCGCGTCTTGCTTCCCATGTCAGATCTCCAGGTCTGATTCTGCACAGCTAATGCGTTGAATAACAGCAGTATTAGTGCTGCCCACACTGTACCGCAAAGCTTAACCTCTACACACACACACACAAAATCACACACACACACCTCTACAGTCTTTATATAACACTAATGAAAGTAAGGCCGCCCTTATATAATCTCGATATAGAGAAACTTGGACAGTCCTAAAAGTTCTATTTTTGACGTCCAACGAAAATGAGAGAAAGAAAGGAGAAAGAGAAAAATACGGAACCAGAGAGCGGCGATAATTTACCTGGAAACGGCACGAGAGGCCCGGAGGGACGCATTGAACTTGGTGTGTTTGAGGCGAACGGGGCCAAATATGCAATTAAGGCCGAGGCCGGCGCTCACAATGCCTTTTTGATCCATTTCCTGGAGCGTCTGGGGCCCTGATCCGCTCTAAAAATCACGCGCAAAAACCCAAACTCGGGCCCAGGACCCTGAAGTGGAGACCACTAGACAATGTGACGGAGTGGCTGGACGAGAGTGCGCGTGGAACCCGAGCCGAACAGGACGAGGAGCGGCATCAGTTTTCAATGTGACTTTCATCCCGCTTCACCCCACTTTCGCCAACGAGTCTCTATTCGGTTCAGCGGAAAGTGCTTTTCCCGCTCGAATCCCGCGAGCAATCGCACGCTGCCATCTTAACGCCAGCCATATTTCTTTGGCTTATTCCACTTGAAACAACTATTTATGAAATCGCACCTAACTTTCGTTGAGTTTTCAGCGTTACAACTTTTTGAAGTCAGTTCGCGGAACGGAAAATGTGAAACTAGGCTACGAAACCCGGCCCTTTTACCATCTAGACCCTTCCACAAATTTCCACAAGTTTCCACTTGATGTGGGCACAAAAAAAAGGGCTCAAATTTCATCGACTTTCTAGATTTTTCCTTCTCGGGTTACGCAGTCCGGATCCGGAGGGTTTTTTTTTTTGGTTCCGTCAGCTGATGAAACTCGACTCGCTCCGCTCCTGAGCTGACAAATCCATTTCGCCGAGCATCCTGGCGTCCTGACGCCGTTCTGCTCTCTCCAATTCAAGGATTTCAGTCCTGACTTTACGGCCGCCGTCGAGATTATTGTGTACTTATTCAATCCGTTTTTTAAATGAGTTTAATAGGTAATAAAACAATCAACCACGCACTTTTCGGGCCAAAAAGCGATTGCCGGGGAGTCGGGGTATCGGCTGTTGTGCCGTTGTGTTGTCCAGCACTGTTACCTCACCGTGCGATGAGGTGGACGGTGTCAGATTATTACTGTAATCTCATTTCACTGTGACGGATATGATGCGGGGCGATAATTCCAGCTAATGCCAGGGGGTCAGTCCTATTTGAGGGCTGCGTGTGTAATGCATCTGAATATATATATATATAGGTGTGTGTGTGTGTGTGTTCACACTTCTCACCACGGGCTGCAGTTGCGTGCCAGGCATCATGGCATTGGCCAGCTGCATCTGCTGAGCCAGCATGGCCATATTCTTCTGTTGGATCAAATTATTTCGCCCGTTGATTTCCAGCTGCGTCTTCAAATGAGGCGGAGGGTGCAGGTACTTACAGTTCTCTCTCGAGCAGCGACCCTGAGAGGGGGATCAAGAGAGAGAGAGGGGGAGACAGAAAGAGAGAGAGAGAGAGTTTAATCCCCAAAAATCCCAGATCACACCTTTATGGTTCCAGCTGGTGGACAAAAAGTTTCAGTATTACGAACAGACAAATCGTTGAGACCGTTTCGCCCAGGGCTGGGCAATATGACTCAAAAGTCACGATACGATACGATGCGATACGTGCCAAAATTTTTTCCTACCCAAATGTGACCTCTGCATTTGACCCACCCGTGAAGGAGCAGCGGGCAGCATTTTATTAGCACGCGGGGAGCAGTGCTTGGGGACGGTACTTTGCTTATGAGTACCTCAGTGCTACCTTTACCGGGTTGGAACTCGAACTGGCGACCTTCTGATCTCCGCAAGCGTTACGCTACCAACCGGCCAGTAGTTTGACTGCTTTAGATTTGGCAAAATGGAAAAATGTGGACTTCTGCAGAAATTTTACGGCCAAACCGTTTGTGGCGTTAAAGACGCGAAGCAGGAGGTGGAGCTTTAGTCGCTTTGACAACTACGTTTGGAAACGCACCCAATCGGCAGAAACGGCGCGTTACCAATTTGCTGAAGCCGACGTGAGAAGTTAACTACAAGCAGTGACCTTGCTACCTCATCCACAAGCCGATTAGCGGCGAAGCTCGGTCTAAAGCCGTGCGGCTTTAATGGACTGACATTTTCAACTACCAGATGGTTCTAATTGCCGCCGAATGCACAGAAGAGGCGTCTAATAGGATATTGCTCCCGTTGATGGCACCACAGCGCGCTCTCAACGTCTGCCAGACGGAGTCGGAGGACGGAGCGCGCCTTGGCGAGGACGGAAGCGAGAACCGGATGCCATGAAATAGCTCGGACGTAGTTTCCGATCACGCTGTCTCCCTCTCCTCCTTCCGATGTATTTTCACCACTCCGTCGTGCTCCCTCGCTCACTCCCTCGCTCGCTCACTCACTCACTCACTCTACACGTCCAGGTTCGGAACGAAACAAAGCGGATTTTATAAGAAGGTCAATCAGATTAGCCAGGTATGGTATATATGTATATCTCATTATAGAGAAGCCTTATGGCACACAGACAGGGAAAGAAGCAAGGGAGGGATAGAGAGAGGGAAGGAAGGAGGGAGGGAGGGAGGGATGAACGGGAGGGAGGGGAGACTGTACGCATTCCTCTCAGGTGCAGTCTGGAGGATGGGGGTGATTATATTTGTATGGCGTGTCTGCTGCTGCTCCGGAGTAGGAAGAAGATTGTAATTCAGAGAGTCGTAAAGAACAGCATTCCCTCCCTCTCTTTCTCTCTCTCTTTCTCGCTCCCTTCTTCTCCTCTCTTGGCCTCACTCCCTCTGCTCGCGCTCCACTAACGGTCCCATGCTGTCTCGTGGCACACTCCCCATGAATACTGAGCAGATTTGGACAGGAGGGGTGCGTGGGCGTACGTGGGGGTGTGTGTGTGTGTGGACAGGAAGAGAGGGAAGAAGAAAAGAGAGAGAGAGAGAGAGAGAGTGTGTGTTGTCAGCCTTCAGACTGCAATTACCCAGGAGCAAACAAAAGCTATCACACAGGGTGAGGCTGATGACCCCCAACCTTGGACAAAAAAATCCCCCCAAAAACACTGACCTAACGCTCCCGTCTTTCCTCCTCGTGGCCCCCCCCACCTCGTCCCTCCCTTTCCTCCTTCTCTTTCGTGTAAAAACCCCCGAAAACGCCCGGCTTCCCCACTTATCTCGAAGCGCCGTTACCAAGCCCTGGCACACACAAGAAAAAGACCTCGCTCCAGCGCCACTCTCTTCGTTCTCTCTTCCCCGTTTTCATCCACCTCTGCGGAGCTCCGCCCCCTTCCCCGCCCGCCATTGGTTGCCTGGCGAGGGCATCTGCCTGGCAACCGGGCGACGGCGCAAGTGGATTGGCTCTCGGCCCAGAGCCCTGACAGCGTTCCAGATGGGCACAAGCCCTGTGACGCTAACCTTATTTAACTCTCCGCATGTTATCGATGGCAGCTAATTGCTGAATTCTTTTCCCTTTACACGGCCTGCAGGCCGGGGACCCGGGTTGTGTGCGAGGGCCTGCACTAATGCGGCCTCCCGCCACTGTCCTCGGTTGCCTCGGCGCTCGCTGGGCTCAAATCGAACTTACGCGATATTGATGGCAAAAAAAAATTGTGGCATCTGATAGGCTACCATGTCTACACGGTACATGCTCGGGCATCACGGTGCACTCTCAGTAGCTGTGAGATGGAGTCAGAGGATGGAACACATCTTGGCGAAGACGGAAGCAAGGATCAGGGCCTAATTGTGGTTACAGTTGGGGCAGTCGGTGGCGTAACGGTTGGGTGTTCGCCCCGTGATCAGAAGGTCGCAGGTTCCAATCCAGGGCCGGTAAAGGTAAAGCAAGGTACCGTCCCCAAGCACTGCTCCTGCCCGGGCGCTTGTTAGCTGCCCGCTGCTCCTTTACGGATGGGTTAAATGCAGAGGTGACATTTGGCCGTGGTGCACTGTGTGCTGTGCTGTGGTGCGTTCGCGATGACAAATAATCACTCACTCACTTACAGATCAACACATAAAATCGTTAGAGCCACTTCTGCCTGCCAAACTTTTTGGGCATTTTGCCTTTTCAACCAACACTGGCTCTAAACCGAGTAGTTACAAGAAAGGCATCGTGGTTCCGCTGGGTTTCCGAGTCTAATATAAGCGACCAATCGGATCCGCTGGAGCTAGGCAGGGCAGCCAATCGCTGTGGCGGCGAACGCTGGGACGAATCGGTCTCATCGGAACGGGTGAGAGATTTGCCATCTTCGAATGACGAACTGTGGAGGATTTAAGTGGGTCTGGTGGCCTGGTTCCATCAAAGAGTTCCTAGACGCTGCTGTGAATTCTCTCCCTCGCAAGACTGCCACCCCGGATATTAAATACCACACAATATGAAGCGAACTGACGAGGGCTGCCATTAACACATTTCAATCAATTAATTTATTGATTTATCAATTATTTGATCAATCTAAATGATCATTTTTCCTATAGAGACGTTAAATTACACCTTTAATTATACTGATCACGACAAATCATTGAAATAAAATAATTAAATCGGGTTTTCATAAATCCAAGAACACAACGTCACTGGCAATTAAAGTAGAATAAGTTCAGATTCTAAACACAATTCATCGTAATTTAACGTGTCACACAGGTGACTTCACGACACTGATTATGAATGTACTTCATTATCGCTACAAAGGAAAAAGATATTCCGAATTTTGCTTAATACTCTTGCCATCAAAACGTCGCACAACGTTCAAAACTGTTTTTCTTTTACTCGACGCTTCCGAAGACTTGGCATTTTGGAGATCGAGTTGGACTCTGGTGCAGTCGTCAAAAGATTTTTCAAAACCGTATCATCTGGAATCAACCAACGAGAAGAGCCAAAAGGCCTACCGTCATTCAGACCGTTAACCATCTTCCCCACTTCCACCTTCCACCAAGTTGCGATCGCCGTCTTCCGCCTAAACTGACGCCCCAAGCCGGCCTAATCCCATATCCACTTCCCTGTGTTCATATGACACACAAAAAAATCCCCCGGACACGTTTAAGCAAAAGCTACGAAGGCAGGAAAAGCTCCGGGCTGAGAAGGACCCTGACGCGCAGAACAGGATTAAGCGTTTAACGTACAAAAAAGCTGAAAAAATCCACAAAGCCAAATCCATTACAGTTACAGTAAAAACGACACTAATCAGATTATAGATACTTTTGAAAAAACATAAGGTGATTACTTAGGATTACTTCTCTAGCGGTGGGGTGCGGGGTGGAGGGGAAAAAAATGGAAGAGAGGCGAAATGTGAGATGCTGACGAGTCCTCCGGTAGGAACACAGACGTCGGAGGGAAAAGCAGTTCAATGCATTGTCTGGAACCGGACAGTTATTTTAAAATAATGCCGTCGTAAGCGAACAGAAATTTGTTACTCCGATCCACTTTGGGTGTGTCACAGATTTCGGTCCGGCGATGATCCGTAACCGGCAAAACCAAGCGTTTCATAAAAGCCTGGAAGCGCTGGTCTTTTCCCGGATGATGACCTCAATGTAGAAGCTTAACGTCTTTGCCCTAATTGACATTTGTGATGTTGGAGGAAATTAGATCACGTTTGTTTGTGCTCCGATTCTCCACTGCGACACGCTGAGAAATGTTTACTGGCTCATTGCCGCTGACGGCGCGATGCCGTCGGCGATTCAAAGTCGCCGGGGGGAGGGGTTCACTCGTCACTCTGCCGTCAAACCGACGGATTTTGTCATGAGCTCTTTCGGCTCGTCCCGGCTCTGTCAGCGAACGTGTGATGTGTTTGAGACGTTCTGCTGCTTGACGTAACTTTATCCCGCCCACGCTGCAACCGGAGACGGACGTCGGGGCCCTGGACGCTTCTGGGGCTTAAGAACTGCGTGTGTCGTATAAATGAAGATTTATACGACGCACCCACACCACACACACCAACAGCTCTGACTGAGCTGAGCACCTGCTGGTAGATATCAGGCTATAAAATCAAACCCATCCTGTGTGTGTGTGTGTGTGTGTGTGTGTTGTGTATAAGGTGGGAAGTGTTGGGGTCATTACAGTGAAGGTTGCTATGTGTGTACTGGTCAGGTGCAGATTATAAGCATGCTCATATGCTTGTAAATGTGTGTGTGTGTGTGTGTGTGTGGTGGGGGTGGGCTAAAGGGAGGGTGTTGTGAGTATAATGAGGGTTGCTATGGTTGTGTGTTAGGTGTAATTTGGTCAGTTGCAGATGTAAATGAGGTGTGTGTTTATGTGTGTGTGTGTGTGTGTTTAAAGCTTAGTGCATATCATTTGTACTTTCTTTAAGAGCCTACAGCAGAACCCTGTTATTAATGAGAAGCCATTTTTCTGGGGTTTGCACACTGCAGGTTATGTGTGTTTCAAACGAGTCTGTTAGGAACTGCCTGACATAGCACTTCACACTGTGTGTGTGTGTGTGTGTGTGTGAGATGATTAGGAGTGTGAATACTTATGTGGGTACAGCTTCAATGATGCTTTTAATGACCTGAACGCTACTACGTTACTGCTGCTGAGGTAAATCTTCTTTTTTATTTACTGGATGGGTTTAGAAACTGTAGGGGACAGAGTGTGTGGTACATGCAGACCTTATGCCGCTAGAGGTTATAAAAGTGTGTGTGTGTGTGTGTGCGTGCGTGTGTGTGTGTGTCTATATAGAGCACTCCACTGTTATAAATCACCTTGGCCTGATTACAGCAGACATCTCTATGCAGTAGATGTGGAATGGAGAGAGAGTAGATGTGGAATGGAGAGAGGGAGAGAGAGAGAGAGAGAGAGAGAGAGAGAGAGAGAGAGAGAGAGAGA
>JAVGVS010001673.1:507-16778 GCA_032718565.1 Distichodus sexfasciatus
TAGATAACTGGTCCACCTTCGAGGGAAAGCCTGGTCTTTTGAGCCGAATGGTGCGAAAACCGTCCTTTTCCAATCTAATTTCTATTAAATTAGAGCAGCCAATGCACAATATCTGTAGCACTAAGCTGAAAGTAGGACTACTAAATATTAGATCATTAACTACTAAGGCACTTATTATTAGTGAAATGATTTCAGACCACGTCCTAAACGCACTCTGTTTAACTGAGACATGGGTAAGACCCAACGAGTATTTAGCCTTAAATGATGCGACGCCTCCAGGATATAGTTATGAGCATAAACCCCGACTCAGTGGTAAAGGGGGAGGTGTTGCAACAATCTACGAAAGATCTCTTTCAATAACACAGAAGTCAGGACCTAAATTTACATTTAAATCATTCGAATTATTATTCCTTAGAATTGCAGACATATCTGCAAAACCTAACTCTTTGTCGCTCCCTCTCATTACGATTTACCGTCCACCAGGTCCTTATTCTGAATTCCTAACTGAGTTTGCAGAATTTCTGTCAGACCTGGTTATTTCAACTGAAAGAGCAATAATTGTGGGGGACTTTAATATTCATGTAGATAATGAACAAGATGCTCTGACAGCAGCTTTTACTAATTTACTAGATTCCATGGGCATTGTTCAAAATGTAACTGGGCCCACTCACAACTGCGGTCATACCCTTGATTTAATCCTATCGTTTGGTCTTAATGTAGATAATGTAACAGTACTGCCTCAGACGAGTATTATTTCTGACCACCATCTCATTACATTTGATTTTCACTTTAGTCAAAACACAAATACTACAACTCGCTTCTGCTCTAAGCGTACAATCACTTCAGATACAGCTCGTAACTTTATTGATAATCTCCCCGATCTGTCGTTCCTGACAGTGGAAATGTCTAATCTTGCTGAACTTGAGAGTAATACGGATTGTCTAACATCTACGCTTCATTCCACCTTAGATAAAATTGAAAACAAAACATCCCCTTGGTATAATGACCACCTACGTAGCCTAAAACAAGGGACACGGAAACTAGAACGTAAGTGGCGGCAAACTAGATTAGTGGTGTTTGAACTGGCATGGAAAGACGCTATGGGAAGCTATAAAAAGGCTCTTAGAGCTGCGAAATCAGAATAACTATGTCATGGTCATAAGAAAAGACCATGAAACCAGTTCAATTTGTAGACCTGCTTCTGTCATGGTGTTTGGCAATATGCAAGCGCCATCAACTGGTCAACTTTAGTAGCTGTGCAGATATTATATCTAGTCGAGTTCTGTTTCTGTTAGTTCAGTGATAGCATGAAGAAGCCGCCTCGTTGTTGATCTCTGCTGCTGCCGGATCTCATTGTTGTCCATCATTGTTCTTGGTGTTTCTGCGAGGGCAATACCCGTAAGTGTAATTTCTGTTTCATGTACAAACGAAAAGCATGTAATATTTTTCTAGAAAAACAGTTTGTTTTCTTCAGTGTTGTGGTGGCTAAGCGGTGTGATGGCTAAATGGACTGTGTCTGTGATAATGCTTTGCTGTAATGATTTACCACTATACAAGACTTTAAGAGTTTAAAGGAGATTTATTTCTGTTTGCAGTTTGACATGAATAAAGGACTGAAGGAAAGGGACGGATCTGCTCACGTTCCTTATTCTTCATGGCCTTTTTGTTTAGCTTACTGGATAGCTAGGTATCAGCCACACTTAGCGAGGCCAGTATAATCTATCATTGCTAATTGAAAATAACAAAAATAATCCTAGGTTTCTATTTAACATGGTATCCAAGCTGACTGATATCCAGACTACTACTCAGACTGTACCTGTGAGTGCAGTGCAGCTCGTACTGTTCCGCTAGCCTCGGACTCCGAAGATTCTTTGCACACGGCACGTATCCAAAAAAGAGTCTTGAGTTTTCTTTTATTGTCTTTTTCTTTACTACAACTTAGACTGTTACAAGCAAAAGATGAATTCCTAAGACTACAAAGATATTTTATGTGACGGTCAAAAGACTGTAACACTCCTGAGTTCTCAGCTCCAACACAATTCTAGTTCTATACGTTTTTACATCTTCATATATATTTCAGGATCCAATCAAATTATGGCATGTAAGGGATGTGTTACTTCTATTGTTACATACTAGTACATGTAACGTGTATACGTATTAATATAATTCTATTACGTAACACTGTACATGGAAAGTTATGGAAAGTTCCAGAAACATTATATCTCCACTTTCTATTGCAAATAGTTACATTAACATTAAATCTAAATATTCACATATTCATGCACACAAAATGGCTCTAACAGCACTAAAATGCAAAACACTGCCATGCAAAATAATCTAAAACATGAACCACAAGGTCAAGGTTAAGACAGATTAAGAAAGCTCCTCTCAGCCTCGTCTAATGACCGATTCCTCAAATCGGCCCGAAGCCTTTATCATGCTGTAATAACAGCCAGAAATCCAGTAAAATGTAGGGTTAGAACACTCGAGTACTGCTATGAAATTAGCGCTTTGAGTGGTTTAATAGGGTCAGGGTTAGGGCCACACATCACTGGAATCTTCTTCCTGCATCAGCTTTGCTTTGGGGAATCAACATGGAAATTTACCAGGCAAGTGACAAACTGCAAAATGTCATGTCATTTCAGTGTGTAGCAGAATTACTGAACTAGTGAAAAGGGCAAACATTATACGTATCAAGATAACTATTCTTTCAGAACATGTCATTTTTAACCGGAAACTTGGTTTTACGTTTCTGACATTTATTTACAGGTAAAATTCTTACAGATGGAAAACTGATCAGCTTTATCTTTTAAAATGTGTTTTGTGTTGGATATGGGTTTATTAACTTGTTGAATTAAATTGTAATGATGTTGCTGTGCCACTAGAGGATGCAGTTTAAATAGGGTGAGGGTTATTCATTTCATTCAGAGGCACTTTAAGTGCTGAATTAAAGTGATGGTGGCAATGATAATGATGCTTATTATTATCAAGATCAAGATCAAGATTCTTTATTTGTCACGTGCAAGTTATACAGGTACAACATGCAGTGAAATGTATCCTGATCCGCTCTTTTAACTGTGCCATAGACAAGGAAGAAAACAAAACAGAGACGCAATACAAACTTACAAACATAAATACAACTTAAATACGGAGGTTGGGGTAACAGGACAAAAATAAACCATATACTATATTATACAATAAGGAATATAAAGTTACATGTGCAGAGTTTTAACCTGAGATTGTAAAATTGTGCTAGGACAGACAGGTGCAATGATGATTTTTTAAAGTGCCAAGTGCTACTGCAGCATTGTCGGTAGCAGAGTAGAGAATGTTATATGGACAATGAAACGTGGCAACCAGTATAAGTGATTATCACAATTGAGGTTTACATCACAGTCAGACAGTATAAGTTATCATAACAATATGAGGTATATATTAGCAGCATATATCAACATGGACATTTACAGTATAAGTTATTGTAACAGTATGAGGTATGTATTAGCAGCATGTAATAACGGACGTTTACAGTATAAGTTATTGTAACAACGAGGTATGTATTAGCAGCATGTATAAGAGAAACAGGCTTAGAAAGGCATGTCCTGGTTTAGGAAACGGATGGCCTGAGGATAGAAACTCCTCCTGAGTCTCTCTGTTTTGGCCATGATGGTGCGGAACCTTCTGCCTGATTGCAGAAGGTGAAAAAGTCTGTTTCCTGGGTGAGATGAGTCTTTTATAATCCTGATTGCCCTGGTCCTACATCTCTTGGAATAAGTGTCCTGCAGGGAAGGGAGAGCTGACGTGCAGCAGCGCTCTGCTGCCCGGATCACTCTCTGGAGGGCTTTCTGGTCCTGAACACAGCTGTTCCCGTACCAGGACAGAATGTTCTGAGTAATGATGCTCTCCACAGCGAGTAGAAAGCTTTCAGAACAGCAGGGGAAACCCGAAACTTTCACAGCTTCCGAAGGTGGTACAGATGCTGCTTTGCCTTCTTGACTTGGTGTGCAGGACGTGGGAGATGGCATCCTCTGTGGATCTGTTGGAGCGGTAGGCAAACTGGAGTGGGTCCATGGTGCTTGGGATGGAGGTGGAGATGATGTGCTTGATCAGTCTTTCAAACACCTTTATAACTACCGATGTCAGTGCAACAAGACAGTAGTCATTCAGGCATGAAGGTTTGTTGTTCTTGGGCATGGGGACGATGGTGGATTTTTTGAAGCAGGTGGGGACCACGGACTTCGCCAGAGACTCGTTGAAGATGGAGGTGAACACACCTGACAGTTGGTCTGCGCAGCAACGCAGCAGGCGCCCGGAGATGCCGTCTGGACCTGCCGCCTTTCTGGTGTTCACCCTCCTCAGCGCCGCAGTGCTCTGCGATGCTGATGACGTCACCGTCCTCAGTTGCCGGCCGGCTGGTAGCAGTAGCCACCTGGCTAACCTCGAAGCAGGCGTAGAATGCGTTCAGCTCGTTGGCAAATGCGGAGTCGGCGCTGATCGTCGCGGTGTCTTTAGCTTTATAGTCCGTAATAGTGTGCAGTCCATGCCACAAGCTTCGTGCATCTCCCTGTTGAAATTGCGATTCGATTCGCTGTGTGAAGTTGTGCTTGCAAAGTTGAATCCGGCAGCGAAGTTCACAGGAAGCCGCTTTATAAGCGCTCACATCGCCGGTAGTGAGAGTGGCGTTGTAAGCAGCAGTTCAGGCGTTCACAGCAGCGCGAATTGATCTATCCACCCACGGCTTCTGGTTAGGAAAGGTTTTAACTCTCACCGTTGGGATGACTTAGTCTACGTCATCGAGCGCGTCCTGCAGCGTAGCCTCTGATTGGGTAGACCAGCGTTACACCTCCCTCATGACCGGAGCCTCACGACGAAAGCTTTGTTGATATTCCGGTATGAGGAAAATGGCGGAATGGTCAGATTTTCCGAAAGCCGGCCGGGAAGAAACTTTATAAGCGTGCTTGTACGGCGTGTAACAGTGGTCCAGTATGTTGTTTCCTCTTGTCGGGCATGTAACGTGTTGGTAAAAGTTCGGCGTGACTTGTCTGAGGTTTGCCTTATTAAAGTCCCCTGCTACAATGAGCGCTGCGTCCGGGTGTTTGTTTTGGAGCGCACACAGCACATCGTGCAGGTCGGATAAAGCTGTACCTGTGTCCGCGTGGGGTGGGATGTACACCGCCGTGGCGATGACCGAGGTGAACTCGCGAGGCAGGTAGAAGGGGCGACACTTATTCCAGGTATTCCAGATGAGGCGAGCAGCGGCTGGAGAGAGTAGAAACACTCCGTGCGTCGCACCACTTGTTGTTGATCATGAAACACACTCCTCCACCTTTAGCCTTGTTGGATTCTGCCGTTCTGTCCATGCGGAACGCAAAGAATGAGTCCGACGGCGTAACAGCTCGGTCAGCACAGTGGGGGTCAGCCATGTTTCAGTAAAGCACAGCATGTTACAATCCCTTATGTCGCGTAGGAAAGTAACTCTGGCCCGTAGATCGTCTAACTTGTTGTCCAGTGACTGAACATTAACCAGCAGGATACTCGGTAGTGGTGTGCAATGAGCTCGTTCTCTCATTCTGTTGTGGACGCCGCCACGTTTCCCCCGGCGCTTCTTTGTTCTTAATTATTCTATTGTTGCTGGTCCTAGTAGTCGTACGTCATGCACATGACTGTTAGCTCTGTGTTCTTAACTTTGCTTTGTTTTTTACTTTGGTTTAAAAGAAAATGTTGGTGAATAAGATTCATTGGTCTAACGGGAGAAGCCAAAAATGATCTCAGCATTTGGGCTGTAATGAGCTGTAAAGACAGACGTGTGCCACAAGAGGACAGTTTCTGCCTGGACAATATAATATGAGTTGTAATGACATTCCTCCACCACAAGAGGGCTCCACTTCCAAGTTCAACTACCTTGCTGAATACATGATACCACGGAAGCTGTGCTACTACGTCTCAGCTGTACTTTTTTGCGTATTTTTCTCATTATTTCCTCTCTGCACAAAATGGCTTTAACACTCAGATGCCTGAGACAAACAACTTAAACTTGGACGTTTTGACAAATCGGTGTTGCAGCTTTGAGACGGTCACTCTTCATGTTATTCATTTGCTTTGCTGCGCTCCTTTTATTAAAACTACTGGAAGTGTTAAAAGAAGTGTAATGACGACAATGTTCCACTGGAGGGAAGTATAACAAAATGGTGCAGCGTTCACTTCCTGTTCTTGCTACTGTGCTTATTCCTTTTGTCCACTAGATGTCGCTGTGAGTTTTTCTTCTAAACGACTAATTTATTTCTTCCGCTAAGCCCTGTGCTGGTTTGGATAAGTTTCATGATGTGTTTAAGTTAAGCCTCATTTTTGACTTAATGTGCAGGTGAGTCCATTTAATCTGGTGCAGTTTGATGCTGGATTTAGTTTGAGCTTTGTTAAAATGTCCACTTTGGGTCATTTAGTCTTTGAGATTGCTACGCTTCCCCTTTCCTAAGACATTGTTGACAAAGTTAACTCTAGTGTTGAAGTTGTAGAGCATTTTTACTAAAACAACAACATTACCACAATGTTATGTTGAGGTGCTTCTGCCACTTCATCTGATATATAAATGAGGTTTTATGTTACTGTTTGTGATCTTCTATGTAGTTCTACAGATTCTGAATCAGTGCAGCTACATTTCATTGTGGCTTTTATCCACTGTTGTGTGTATATAGGAGTATTGTATTGTATCATATTAGAGGCATAGATATATTTGAGGACTTGAAGAAGGGGTTGCATGACATGACCCTCATTGACGGTTCATCAAATCAACTCTGCTTTATGTGGTCTTTATGTTGTCTTAGTCCTGTAATCATGGGCGTCATAGTGGGGTGAAATGTGGGACTGACTTAACAGGGCCCCAAGTGAGAAGAGAGACCGTTTTATTACCTTATGGCAAAGGGGCCATGGAGACCGCTAGTGTGGTGGTTCTACGTCTCTGCCTGTAAGGTGGGTGGTTGAGCTTATAGATAGAACGTTGTGGGCTTAACTTGTATCATCTTGCCTCTTGGGTCAAGAATAATCACTTCTATAGTCACAGTCCAAGTCTTTGTCATATCTGCTCTCTTCCTAGTCTGTTAGTGATTTTCAACTGGAAGTGAATGTGAAAGTTCAAACAAGGAGACTAATGAGCGCCAATCGCATTACTCCTGGTTTGATATATAAGCAGTAAATCTGGCCTTCTTCTCTGGGGAGCCCCTTCTGCGTCCTGGCGAGTTTTCTTCTTCTTCTAAATCTACTCCTTGTCGGGTTCTTCGTATCTCTGATATTTTGTTTTTTGCTTCGTGTTTCTCTGTTGTTCTGAATCATAGTAAAACTGGTTCTGTTGGTAGTGGGCGCACTGTCTTTATTGCTCGTAACGATTCCGCTTATTGTCCGTTTGCTTCCATGATTAACTATCTCAGATTGCGGTTATGCTTCACTACTTCTGACTCGCTTTTCGTAACACCCAACGGCACACCTATGTCTCATCACTGGTTTATTTCTCATCTAAAAACACTCTTACTTATCTGCGGGATCCCTCACGCTCGATACACCGGTCACTCCTTTCGGATTGGAGCTGCATCCACAGCATTATCTGACGTGAGAACTTTTCAGGTAGTCGGTGGTGGCCGTGGATTTACTTTGTCATATAATTCCTTCTACGGATTTCATAACCTTCTCTATTACTTCAGACTGTCCATAATGTTGGCGTCTCCATAACGCCTTTTATAGTTTACGTCCTACATGATACCAAAAGCGCTGGTGTCTCCATAACGCCCCTGCATAACGTATCGTGCTTCATCATAACACTGGCAAAGTGCTTGGCGTCTCCATAACGCCTTTTCACTGTTATTCTTCATTGATTTAATTATTGTATTTTATTCTCTCTCTGTAACGTTATAAATGTGTGGATCTCCATAACCTCTGTAATCTAAATCCAGTTAATCCTATTTTCTCCTTTTAAGCAGGTCTAGAACTTCACCGGACAACAAAATGGTACAGTGTCTTTCTCCTCTCCTTGAATAAACTAATTAACCAGTCAGGACACACAGAGACACAATTAACTACACTGTGGATGTTATTTTCATGAAGGTGTTTTATGTGGTTACTCTTCTGCCTTTTGATATTTACATGAGCATACATTTAAAATGCTGGAATTCTAATGTTAAAAACATCAACTGCCAAAAAATACATTTGTCTGTCAGTAAGGTGGTGATGGATAAGAGGATTTAAAAATCAGCTGCATCAATTATTAACTCAACAAAACAACTTGAACTCAACACTGTTCCAGTTGATACACAAATCTTCCAGTCAAAAACAGACGTCAGAAGAAAAGAATAAAGCTAAAGCAAGAAGTGAGTGAAGAGTCACTGCTGTAATGTCCATGAAGGAGGCTGTGTGGAAGAGAAAATCCAGTTGATCACATACAGACAGCAGTTTTACACCTTACACTGCATTTCTGATTTGGACTTTGGGAATAATGATGTGTGTAGAATAAATGTGTGAGAGTGTGTACTGTACATAGTGTAAGCATCAAAAACACGCCATCAATCTCCATCATTACTAAACATAACACTGATACTTCATTCAGCATCACACAACCTCACACATGATCCATAATAAACCCAGAAGCCAGGGTAGAGTGGTTGTGTGAATGTGGTGTGGACTCTGTGTAGGAGACTCATTGTATCAGAGACGCTGTAGAAGGACAGAGTTCCTGCACTGTGATCCACATACACTCCTATTCTGGAACATGGTGATGATGAGATCTTAGTCTTAATGTTGTTGTGATAGAAATAGAGAGAGGAAGAACACTCCAGACTCCAGGACTGATTGTTGAATCCAAACCTACACTTATTACCCCATCCTTTCCTGTTGATGTCTTTATATGACACTGCTATGAACACATCATCACCGCTCAACTCAACCTCCCAGTAACAGCGTCCACACACACTCTCCTTACACAACACCTGATAATAGCAGTTAAATCTCTCTGGATGTTTAGAGTAACGCTGGACTGTCCCACTGCATCTCACCACTCTGTTCTTCTCAGACAGAATGAGTTCATGTTGTGCTGTGTTGGGATCCAGAGTCAAATGACAGTAATCTAAAAAACAGATAAATATCAAGATTTTAGTTTAAACTCTAGTTTAATTTAGTTTTATAATGCTCAGAAATGGACATTTTACACACTTCTGTATTATGAGAATGATCAAAATCAGTGTGTGTTTGAATGTGTGTGTGAAGTGTGTATCTGAGTGTGTATATGGATGTGTGCATCCTACTGTGTATGTTGGCGTGTGTGTTACATACATGGTAGAAAGACTGCTCTGCAGGTTGATTGTGTGTGTGTGTTTATCACATTGTGGGGACCTTTTTGTCCCCTAAAAATCACTTTTATCTGTTTTTTTGGTTGGTTGTGTGGGTGTGTGTGTGTGTTTGTGTGTGTCTCTTGGTTGGTTGTGTGGGTGTATGTGTGTGTGTGTGTGTAGGTGTGTGTGTTATGTACATGGTAGAAAGTCAGATATTAGCAATAGTTTTTTCCAGACGATAACGTAATCCAGCCTCCTACAATCGAATATGGACGTGAAACCGGGCTGGTTCATTAGTGCTGCGTTTGTGCCGCAAGAATCGCTGCTCTGTCTCTTATAGTTCTGGAGATACTAACAGGTCAAAACTTCACCCAGGTCCCCTATAACGGCGTACAGACACCAAACCGGGCTGGTTCGTTAGTGCTGCGTTTGTGCTGCAGAAATGATCATTTGTGCTGCTTTCATTTCGGAGATATTACAGTATTAATTTCCAGACGATGGCGCTAGCCAACAACGCACGGACGCAAACCTGCGCTGCATCGTTAGTGCTACGTTTGTGCCACAGTAACCACCGCTGTATCTTGTACAGTTTGAGATATCTATGATTATGGATCATAATACTTAGAACATGTAAAAATGAGATCATCTACTGTATTATTTCTGTAATGTTTCATATTTCTGTAAAATCAGCAATATCTACGATGTAAAGCTCATCCCAGTCAGCAGCCTTGGTTTGCATTACAGTTGAAAACATTCCCTTACTGTGAGACGTCTATGGTTTATTTATTATCAACTTTTTCCAAACTCAGTGTAACGCCCAAGTACCACGATAGCGTTTTCTTACTTCAGATCATGTAAAGTTTGTTTCACAAAAGCCCCTCCCACGATTAAAATTAAGCTATGGTGTACGAGCAAACTCTCAAGGTAAGCAACATGAGGATCTACAATGTTCTCTATAGCTTATATAGTCAAGTATAATACGTCACTGACCACCCAACATCTCTAACTGCCCCAATGAATGCGGTCTCCAAGCGGCATGAAATTAATTCATAATTCATAACATAATTCATAATTCATAATTCATAACAAATCTTACTTTTTGCAGCACAAACGCAGCACTAACAAACCAGTCCGGCTTCACGTCCATATTTGACTGTAGGATTACGTAATCGTCTGAAAAAAAACTATTGCTAATATCTCCCAAATGAAAGCAGCACAAATCTTACTTTTTGCAGCACAATCACAGCACTAAGCAAACACCATGGAATTTACATTTGTGCCATTTGTAGGGGGGCAGCTTCACACAGCTTAGAAAGTCTGCTCTGCAGGTTGGTTTTGTGTGTGTGTGTGTGTGTTCGGTACATGGTAGAAAGTCTGCTCTGCAGGTTGGTTGTGTGTGTGTGTATGTGTGTGCATATTTGTGTGTGTGTGTGTGTGTTACATACATGGTAGAAAGTGTGCTCTGCAGGTTGGTTGTGTGTGTGTGTGTGTGTGTGTGTGTTACGTACATGGTAGAAAGTGTGCTCTGCAGGTTGGTTGTGTGTGTGTGTGCGTGCATATTTGTGTGTGTGTGTGTGTGTGTTATGTACATGGTAGAAAGACTGCTCTGCAGGTTGATTGTTCTGGTGAAATGATTTGAGCTGCTGCAGCTGTGGAGACACAGAAGATAAATCTTACTACTAATAAATATCATCATAACAAATAGTGATGCAGGATATGGGGATATGGGAGTCATGCTGATATCTGATGTTGACCATCAGCAAGTCCAGCACCAGTGAAGCCAGAGTCCAGCACATCAACACAAGATACTCTGGACATGTCTGACACAAGCGCTACTTTTCACACGTACAATAAATGCAGCATCAGATATCAGCTGGAAACATCAGACAAATCTCAACATCAGTCTGACGCCGATGACTTGAACACAGAACAATGATCAGACGATTCCGATACGGTTTCTGATGTCACCGTGCATCCCTAATAACAACATCTACCAGTGTGTTTCTAAACTGCATCTCTTCTGATTGTCACTGAGTCAATATTTCCATCATGATGTTAGAGAGCAGGACAGCTTCTCTTACCATGTGCAGGGATGTTGTTGAATTCCTCCCTGCAGAACTGCTCTAGTCTCTCTTTCAGAGCAGAGAGAGATCTGACCACTCCATCAAATGAGGGACACTGATGGACAGAGATGCTGGAGGAGTGCTGAGATCCAGAAGAGACACAGAGAGACTGGAAACTCTACAGAGAGAAAGAAGAAGAAGAAGGACAAGAGGAATGAAGCGTCTCCCACCAAAGCATCGCAAAGACACCAGTGTGATGCTGCAGACAGGAATGTTTCTTGTGGGCTTGATGCTCTTTTGGTAAGAGGCATTTTAGGAGCTTTGTGAGGAACAGGCTCCTCTGGAGATCAGACAGTGTTTGTTACCTGGAGGAAATGGATGTGATCCTCTGTGTGTGAAAGCTGCTGCAGCTCAGCGTCTCTCCTCTTAAGATCAGCAATCTCCTGCTCCAGTTGCTCCAGGACTCCTTCAGCTCGACTCAGTTCAGTCTTCTCCTGATCTCTGATCAGCTCTGTCGCCTCAGAGCGCTTCTTCTCAAGCTGGCCGATCATCTCAGTAAAGATCCTCTCACTGTCCTCCACTGCTGCCTGTGCAGAGCGCTGTTAGGAGACACAGAGACAAGAGCCATTTACACCTCCACCATCATTCCCTCTCCACCTTCACCACCTGCTCCCCACCTTGTGTGTGTGTGTGTGTGAGTGTGTGTGTGTGTGTGTCCTGACTGAGGTGTTTAATATCTGCTCCAGCAGCTCTCTGTTCACTACTCACCTTAATAGTGATCACAGCCTGTTTCACCTTGTGTGTATCTTACTGTGTATGTTGGTGCGTGGAGATTGTGTGTGTGTGTGTGTGTGTGTGTGTGTGTGTTACGCATACATGGTAGAAGTCTGCTCTTCAGGTTGGTTTGTGTGTGTGTGTGTGTGTTATGTACATGGTAGAAAGTCTGCTCTGCAGGTTGGTTGTGTGTGTGTGTGTGTTCATGTTTGTGTGTGTTTGTGTGTGTGTGTGTGTGTGTGGTTGTGTGTATGTGAGTGTGTGTGTGTGTGTGTGTGTGTGTGTTATATACATGGTAGAAAGTCTGTCCTGCAGGTTGATTGTTCTGGTGAATGATTTGAGCTGCTGCAGCTGTGGGAGACACAGAAGATAAATTCCTGGCCACTAATAAATATCATCATAACAAATAGCGTGAGCCGCCTGCCTAACTGCTCCCTGCCTCAAGATCTTCAAGCACAGCAGTCGCCCTAGCGCCCTCACCGGCTCCATCCTACCAGGCCATAAGCAGCTATGCCTATCACTCCCCTTGTAACACAGCTCGTCGAGCCCGCCTGCATTTGCCACCTCTGAGCCTCTTGAAGAGCTCCGAGCGTGGAGTACCTGGCCTGGCCGCCTCTAGCGCCCCCTAGCAGCACCGCCCTGCGCCAGAAGAACCTTCGAGGAGGCAGACCTGCCCAAAGCACCCAGAAGCCTCCTGCAGAGAGCCAGTAGCAGAACCGGGCAGCCGAAGCGGATAAAGCCCCTCGGTTTTGTAGACTCCCACTCAAGGCTTTTACTGGGACGAATAATCATATTCCTATGAAAGCTCCCTGCAAAGGATGGGATTTGGGACTCTACATACAGGTCGGTTTTTGTGAAGGCGAAATGGATTTGATTCTGGAGCAGATTTTTTTTGGCTTAATCTTTATTTTCTCTCTTCTTTTTCTGAATAAAGCAAATGCAAAGCAAAAAAAAACAAATGGTGATGCAGGATATACGGATATGGGAGCCATGCTGATATCTGATGTTGACCATGAGCAAGTCCAGCACCAGTGAAGCCAGAGTCCAGCACATAAACACAAGATACTCTGGACATGTCTGACACAAGCGCTTACCTTTCCCACGCATAATAAATGCAGCATCAAACATCAGCTGAAATATCAGACAAATCTCATCATCAGTTCATTAAATCGGCGACTTGGGAAATTACAGAACAATGATCAGACGTATCTTATACGGTTTCTGATGTCACCGCATCCCTTTAATAACAAGATCTACCAGTGTAAGTGCTTTAAACTGCATCTCTTCTGATTGTCACTGGAGTCAATATTTCCATCATGATGTTGAGAGCAGACAGCTTCTCTACCATGTGCAGGGCAGTTTGCGAATTCTCCTGCAGAACTGCTCTAGCCTCTCTTTTCAGAGCAGAGAGAGATCTGACCACTACATCAAATGAGGGACGCTTGATGGACGTGAGATGCTGAGGAGGATCCCGTAGAAGAGACAGTTGGAGACTGAAACTCTACAGAGATAAAAAAGAAGAAGATAAAAGAAGGACAAGAGGGAATGAAGCCGCCTCCCCACCAAAGCAGAGCAAAGACACCAGTGTGATGCTGCAGACAGAATGTTTTTGTGGGCTGATGCTCTTTTGGTAAGAGGCATTTTAGAGCTTTTAGAGAAACAGGCTCTGAGATCAGACAGTGATTGTTACTCTGGAGGAAATGGATGTGATCCCTCTCAGGAAAGCTGCTGCAGCTCAGCGCTTCTCCTCTTAAGATCAGCAATCTCCTGCTCCAGCTGCTCCAGGACCCTTCAGCCTGACTCAGTTCAGCCTTCTCCTGATCTCTGATCAGTCTTCTGTGGCCTCAGCCTCAGAGCGCTTCTTCTCAAGCTGGCCGATCATCTCAGTAAAGATCCTCTCACTGTCCTCCACTGCTGCCTGTGCAGAGCGCTGTTAGGAGACACAGAGACAAGATCCATTTACACCTCCTGACTGAGGTGTGTAATATCTGCTCCAACAGCTCTCTGTTCACTACTCACCTTAATAGTGATCACAGCCTGTTTCACCTCCTCCAGCTTCTTCTGTTTTTCCTGCAGTCTCTGCTCACATCCAGTCTGAAGCTCCTTTAACTCACTCTGGAGATACATTCATTACATCCTGATGTTTAATGTGAAATATCTGGACACTTTAACAGACTCCAGAGCAGTTGAAAGAGGTTTTGAAAGAGCTCTTTTAAGATCAGAAATCTTCAACTAGTGATCAGCTCCATCTTACAGCAGTTAAAGAGTTAAAGCTTCCTCTTGTTCTACAGTCTAAAGTGCACTATGAGCTGTGTAAAGAGCGCTGACTCGTCTGACTAGTTTATTACTCTGCTTGAGTCATGACATGTCCATGTATCACCTTCATACTCATATAACATTCATCTCCATTATATTATTCAGAAATTACAGTTTGATTGCAGCATTTTTACCTGTCTCTTTTCACTCTCTGCTACAACTGTGACTGTGTCGTGGCCTTTATGTTCGTACATCGTACACAAATAACAGATGCAGCTTTGGTCAGTACGACAGTAGATCTCCATCATTTTGTCATGTTTAGATCAGATCTTCTCCTGCAGGTTTGCGGAGGCTGCAACCAGCTGGTGTTTCTTATAAGCATCAAACTGATAGTGAGGTTTGATATGAGTTTCACAGAAAGACACCAGACACACCAGACAAGACTTGACAGCTTTGAGTTTAGTTCCAGTGCAGAAATCACACTCCACATCTGCAGCTCCAGCGTAACAGTGAGCAGCAGAAGCAGCTTGGACTTCTGTCTTCTTCAGTTTCTCCACCACTTCAGCCAGCATGTTGTTTCTGCGTAGAACAGGTCTTGGAGTGAAAGTCTCTCTGCACTGAGGGCAGCTGTAGACTCGCCTCTGATCCTCCTGATCCCAGGAGCCGTTAATACACACCTTACAGAAACTGTGTCCACAGGAAACGGTCACTGGATCCTTCAGAAGCTCCAGACACACTGGACACATGAACTCATCGTGAGAAACAGTGGCCATTTTCCTGCACTTTTAAGAGTGAAAGAGCAGAACTCTGAGATCAGTTTCTCTGAACTGAGTGAGAGTGACTTCCTGATTCTGTGCTTGCTGAAGTGACGTCATGTGAGGAGAGAAAGCGTTATGTTTAGGAGGTCAATATTTTAAAATGCTACAGTAAAACTGCACAAAAATATTTTTCATTACACTATAATACTTACTCTGGCCTCCAAATGTCAGATTGTCTAGACGCTGTGAAATTAAATAGGAGAAGCCTTCAGAAATTGCCTTTAATGTAGAATCATTAACACAGATATGCCATGTTTAGGAGGTGATTATTTAAAAATGCTACAGTAAAATTACACAAAAATACTTTTTCTTACACTATCATATTTACTCTGACCTCCAAATGTCAGATTGTCTATACGTTTAGAAATAAAAGAAGAAGAATGTCCAGAATGAGCTGGAAATATCTTCAGTCATTTGTATGCCATTTTTAGAATTTCACTTTAAAATGTAATATTACCCATTATTAGCAGTAAGTTAGTTGATGTATTTTAAAGCGTAAGATATGAACTAGTGTCTGCTCTTCAGTCAATACTGCCACCTGCTGGAGGACCAACGTTCCTTTGAGCCCATTTAAGGTGGAAGGTAAATGACCAATAAGACGCTGGTCAATAAGTAGCCAACTTCAGCCTCGTCCGAGTTAGAGACCGTATCTCCCTTCACTTCTACAGCAACCGAGTCTCACGACCACCAGCTACTCGACCGTTCGGCTGTTCTCGGCACCAGGAGCAAGTCTACGAACGCAAAAGTACAAACGAACAAAAGAATGAACGTAGAAGTGATAAGACAAGCGCAGACGGAACATGAAGAATAAATCCCAATCGCGGGGGAAGCTTTTGGATGTTGAATAGCCAAAGATCAGTTTTAAAAACGTTTTAAAATAATTCAGACTTGCGAATCGGTTCGACTCGTTCACTAAAAAAACGAGTTAAAAAGAACGATTCTTTGGCGAATCCGCCATCACTAATCTCTACACACTGACTGTGACGTTTCCACCAACGTTACGCAGCTTCTAAACTCTTTCGACTAATTCACAACACCTTATGAAAAGAGTT
>JAVGVS010001674.1:0-16777 GCA_032718565.1 Distichodus sexfasciatus
ATGCGATTTACAGCCAGGAAAACGACAAGGTAAAGCGCAGGCGGTCCCCGACTTACGACGGAGACGCGTTCCGATGACGTACTACAGTACCGGCAGTCGCTCTTTCCGCGTCTGAGAACGCGGGGGACCACGTTCGCCCGCCACGCGAACGTAAAGCATTTTTCCAATTTGGTCTCATCGCTCTCGTCAAATTGGAGGTCGAACCGTCGTCACTCGGGGGTATCCGGGGGTATCCGTTTTAAACACAAGTTTCGATGATCAGATGAATCACAAAAGGCACATGGCAGGACGCGCGGCGTCAAAATTAGGCCGTCCCGGGGAAACTACCGGCGCGGAGCAGGGCGGGGACCGACCCCGTTTAGGCGCCAACGCGGGGATGCAAACTCCACGCAGAAAGGCCCTACGGCCCGACCGACCCGGAGAACGGGAGCCAGGACCTCCTCGCCGTGACCCTGCAGCAGCGCAAGCAAACAAAAAATGGGCGATGTGGGGCAACTCCGCGCAACGGCTGCGAGACGGCGATTAGCTTCGGATCCGTCAATCGCGATGTAAAGACTTTCATTCGTTCGTTGTCGGACGAACAGAGAACGGTCGGAGCGAGCCGCGTCGAAGCGGGTTAAACCACACACACCGCACCGGGACCCTCGTTATTCCTCAAAGACCACCCCCAACCCCTATGCTTTCATCTGCGCCGTGTTTTTTTTTTTTTTTTTAAAGCGCAAATTATGGCGCGTAGTGTTTATCGCGTCTCGAAATAAACAGTTTGTTTACGAGGAGGAGGACGAGCAGGGGGAGGAGGGGGCTTCAAGCTTTATTTTTCATCTCTGCTTTCGGCCCAGACGCCGTCGAGCGCCTTCTCCGCGCCGGCTGCCGGTATGATGTAAGGGCTAGAAAGTCAGGATATAACCGTTTAGCGATTAAACGTTTTAATTATTCAAACTGAGCCACCGCTTTGGGGAAAAAAAAATTGTCACCCGCTGGAGACGGGCTGGCTTTTAAATGCCGCCAACCACCGGCGAGGACCGGCGCTTCGGCGGATAATGAGGCAGGCCCTCGCGGTCTCGAAATCGCGCTGAAATGCTTTAACTTTCAGGTTTCGCCGTCGAGTGCCACTCCACTGCAGATTTGTTTTCCTCAAAAAGCTTGTTAATTAGCTGGAGAACCGAGTCTAGGTGTCGTTGAAATGTTAAATATCGGCAAAAGTGAGTGTGTTTTTAATGAGCGACGCTGGGGAAAAAAAATCGAATCGCGATTCGTTCTCTGCTCGTTCAAAATCGATTCGTAAATTTTGTTTTTTATTTTCCTTTTGATTAAACAAACTAAACAGCCTTATGACGATGGGGGATTGTGGGAAATGTAGTTGCTCTCGCAGAAACGCCCAAAACAGCTCACTTTATCGGCGAAAAGGAGTCCAAATTGAGTCAAAGCTACTTATAAAACTCCAAGTTTTGGGTAAGTTTGACCCAATTTCTACTATAAAATGACGTTCCTGTCCCCACAATCCCCCTGCGCGGAACTCGGAGCCGCGTCGCAACAAATCCTGACCGTCTCATCAATTGTGAGTAGGACTCTGGTTGTTGTAGGTACGTCTGTAATAAAGGGGCGAGATTTTACCGTCCGTTGCGATTTAGCGAGCAACGGGGCGGGTGTTTCATATCGCGAAAATGCATTTACTTCCGTTTTTCCGTGTGCGGCATGTCTCACGAATACTTTGAATATCAAGTCTTGGCTCGATCGCGGGACGGAAAGCGCCATGCGGCGCTAAGAAGCGTCCGTGAGAAACACCAGGGGCGAGTTATAGAGAAGTAAACGAATCGTTGGTTCTCGAAAAAAAATTGCCTCCACCATGTTTTGGTCAACAAATGATTTGATTTTTCCCAAGAATCGCTTCGGCCCCAAGAAATAGGAGACGCAAAGAACCTGCCGGAGGACGTTCAAGCTGCACCGAAACCGCGCTCCAAAAACCGCGATACGCACCGAAACCGTGGGCTTCGGTGGGAAGCCTCAGATTAATCAACGTCTTCATCGTGACGGCAGCGGCCGACCCGCGCTCACGATGAAGACGTTGATTAGTCTGTCCGTCCACCTTCAGAGCCGAAGTCGACCTCTGGTTTCTCTTGTAGGTCCAGTTGATTTGCGTCTGGTCTCATTTACTTCTCGTTAACGTCGGGCCACGTCCCCGGAGGAGCGGTGACGAAAAGAAGTAAATAACGGCCCTCAAATGGAGTTCTCCTTTGTTTACTCGGCCTTTTCGTTTTCGCGTCTTTGCCCGAGTTTCTCCAAACGTTTTCTGCTCAACACTCGGCAGCCGAAGTCACTTTGCTTTCGTTAATTTGACCGTTACGTTGCCAACGTTCAGTTTTCCGGTTAAAAAGCGTCGCCATTATCGGAGCCGGTGCCGGGCGGTACGCCGGTTCATACCAGTTTAAATAGCCTAGGCCGGCGTTTTCCCAATCCCAGTCCTCGCGGAACACCGCTCTGCACCGATTTGAGTTCCCACAGCACAGCCGACGCTACTGATTAGCTAATTAGAAACGTTGGATCGGCGTGCCGAGCTGCAGGAAATACCGAGTCCGTGTAGAGCGGCGTTCCACGAGGACTGGGATTGGGAAACGCCGGCCTAAGCGACGTTCGGAAAGACCGCGAAAGTTCAGAAACGGAGGATATCGCCGGCGCCGGGGTTGAAAATGACGAGACGCAACTATTCTAACGAGAAACCACTACTGGAATAAGTCGGGATAATTCGATTCCGGAAAATGGTCGCGGCCATGTTTCTAGAACCGAAGCCTCGTGCAAGTCTTTGCTCGCGCTAGAGCACGCCACGCTTTTTAGCGACGCACGACGTATTTTTAGCGGAGCGACCAAGGCCGATCCCTCTGTGTGCGAGTACGTGGGTGAATTCGTGAGATGTTCCGCGCGCAAAAAGAATAGTAAATGAGTGAAAAACGCATAAATGACACCGTTTTTTTGGCGACGCAAACGCGAGCGCTGTGTTTGTGAGCGCCGTTCCTCGCTAATCCAAAAACGTCCCCTTCATTACGTACAAGAACGCCCATTTTAACCGACAAATAACCTTAACAACCAGCGTTCTGCTCACAACGCAGCTGTTTATCAAGATTTTCCATCGGTTCTTCCGGAACGTTGGCTAACGTCGGCGATGTTGTCCGCGACGCTAAGGCGCGGCGTTGAACTGTCCAACTTAAACTGGGGGTTTGTCGCTGTCCAAACCCCCCCCACCGCCAAAACGCTCCAGTTCAGTCAAATCTTCACCTTTACCATACAGCTGTTTACTCGATATCATTCCGGACGCGCGTATACATCGCGTCATTGGAACGTGGCTCGAAGTCTCGGCGCAGGGGATTGTGGGACGTGTAGTTCTCTCCCCGAAAGAAAGAATATATCGAGATTATAGCTTGAAAAATACCGCAATATTATCAGGGCGCTCTTTTCAGCTGATGGCGGTGGAAATTTCGGCGCTTAAGAGAAGCCCCGGCCTCGTGTTTGCACTCCCCCCACCCACCCGGGGGGGCTAGAAGTGGAGCGGAAAGACGGCAAGCCCTTTAAGCCCTTTCCGCTGGCCTCTCCTCACATGGGGGGCCAGAGATAATGAGCTATTAAACGCGGGGCCGAGCTGCAGGGCGCACGCCCGACTGGCCCGTCCTCCGGAAGGCTCGGGGGAAGGGGGCTTCGCTTCTACTGTAGCCCCCCCGTCAATTAGCAGCACAGGAACGGACGGTGTCACCGCAGCCCGGCGCAGATCAACGGGCCGCCGCTTACTTTGCCAAGCCGACTCCCTCCCTCCCTCCGTAAAAACTCACTGTCATGTCGAAGGAACGTTACGCGCTGCGCTTTCGGTTACGTTTAAGCCGCAGAATGGCGCGTGTTCATCTTGAACACAATGGAGCGAAGTGACGTCTCGGTCCTGCATTCGCTGCCGCCTCGAGTCTTCAGTCAGAAGGGCGAGCGATTATCGGAGGCCGACGTTAACGGTGTGTCGGCGTGTCATTTTCACCGCCGCCGATACTACGTCATCGCAAGGTGTGCGACTGTGCCGTTTGCTCTCGAGTCGCTGCGCCGCGTAACGTCCCGCCCACAACAGGCCATATGTGACCCTCCACGGGAAAACCGGTCGCATGTCGCAACGGAGGTTTCCGAGGAAAAACGACCGTTTATGTTGCGTGGGGTGAAATTTGGGATTTTTTGGTTTTAGTGATTTGTTGAGTTCCGCGATTCCGTCTGCGTTTTTCCGTATCGCGCAAATCATAGGGCCCTGGTTTTACCCTAGTTAAGTCGTTTTACCACGGGACGTCTGTAACGTTAACGGCCGATTCGGACGGCGTCGGAAATTTCCCGGAAGTGGGAGAAGGTAACTGAGACGCCACGCTGAAAACGCTGTAAACAAAAGCTTAAACAATGTACGTGTGGAACCGGTGGCACGTCACGGCGACTGTTCATCCGAAACCTCGTCAAAATCGGATTTGAATCAATTTGACGACCCCCAGCCGTATTGTTTCTCTTCTCCGTTTTTGGCAACTCTTAAAAAAAAAAAACAATCTTTTGCGTTCTGTTTTTCTCTCTCCGTCCCTCCCTCCCTCAAAATGAAACTGTCTGCCTTTGATCAGTTCATCAGCAGACTCCGGAGGATTAGCCAGAGAACAGATTTCGCTTGCGCCTTTTCCCCAATCCCGACATGCGCGAGGATCCTGCGGCGGCGGCACTCCAGCGTTTTCCTGTGCTGATCTGAGGGAGGCTGAGTGTTCCTTTAATCTCTGTGTAATTAAGCACGTTGATGGAGAACAGTCCGTGTTTTTTTTTTTCTTTTTTTTCTTTCCCCCCTTCCCTTTTTCCGCACGTCAGACAGCAGCGCCGGGATTTACGGCTTCGGTTTCCTCGCCGTAAATGTTCTCCGCGTCGCTCCGACGTGGCGTCGGCGCCGGAACGCGGTGAGACAAGGGGGGGGTCGGGGGAGTAAACGGGCCATCTTTGGACAACGTCTGCTCCTAAACCTGGTTCCCAAAAATTAAAGCCGATGATCAATTTTTTCCTCTTATCCGAGGGTGAAAACGGGGCGATCGACTGTTTTGCAGAAACGTTTCCTCCGTCTTCGGTTCGCTGTATTTTTTTTTTTTCTTTTTTTCCCCGTCGAGTCCCCGACGAACGACAGAACCCGCTTTTATTTCCCAGATCGATCTGGCCGCCTCAGTGATCCACAATGCAAGCAGGGAATTAGCGGCCGCCCTGAAAAGTGGAGCGTGGAATAACGTGACGTGGCCGCCGTTGACCAGTAGATGGCAACGCAGGTTTAATTGTCTTTTTGGTTTTCTTTTCGTGTGTGTGTGTTTGCGAGTCGTGCGACTGAATCTGTGGATTTGCTTCTCCGTTCTCGTTAGTGAATTGTTCAAGTGGACACGGTGCCTCTGCGTATAAAAAGTATTTATATATATAATCATTCCTTTATGCAATACACACAAAAATGTAGAGGTTAAGATCGTACAAATGTATTTTTGGTGAATTAACCTTTTAAAAACTCTTCTTGTTTAGTTTTTTTTGAGTGTAAATAAAAATTGGATTTAATCTGACTTTTATGATCGATTAGTCGTACACTGGACACGTATATAATTAGATTTGGCGTCTTTTAAGAAGGAAAAGAACAAAAATTGAATATTTTTCGGCATGAGTTTAATCAAAATTTGCACCTTTTGGATAATCTCTTACTTTCCAAAAGTACTAGAAGTTTCGTTACAACAATTTAAGTCTTTTAGGGCTGTGACTATTTCATTAGTACTAAATATCACTGAAAATGAGGAAATATTGAAATTTTGGCCTTTGTTTAGCCAATTTGTGACCCTCCACGGCAAAACCAGTTGCTTGTCGCGACGGAGGTTTCCGGGAAAAACGGCCGTTTATGTCGCGTGGGATAAAACATAACCCAATTTTGAAAATTCGCGACAAGCGACTGGTTTTGCCGTGCAGAGTCACATTTTTGCGCAAGACGGCGTTCCACACCAGAGTCGCGTCGCGATAACGCGGAGGACGCGCGCCGGAATAATCGCTGAAAAGATCAAGTAAACGGTTGCGTTGCGAGTAAAACGCTGGTGGTTTTTATTGTTTAACGGCTAAAAATGAGCTTTATCTGTAATAAATGAGAACGCGATTACTTCAGGTTTTGCGACGCCGAGGCACGGCGCCGGTTCTCGTCTCCTTCCTATTCTTCTTTTTTACGGCGGTCGGCGTCCAGCGTAATGCTGCCTTACCGCCCCTGCGGCTTTTTTTTACCTTACTGCCCCCGCATTAGTGGGGTCGCTACTGTACGTACGTGTATAGTAACGTAGACCCGATTAATTGATTATTAAATTAGTCGCCAGCTGTCTTAATCGAGTTTAATCGACTAGTTGTTGCAGTCAAAAAAACTTGCATGTTTGGTAGCTTATTTTTCTACACAAATTGGTGCGAACGTTCAGTGTTCAACGCCTGCCAGGGAAGCACCGATCCAACTTTTTCAGTTCTGATACCGATCCGATACTGGTTTGTTTTTTTGAGTATAAAACAAAAATTATTTGATAGCAAATAATGCATCGTTCTACGTATATATATTTTTTACCCTCTAACACTATAGAATGATTCTCATTTTGGCCCACACCTCATTTTTCGACACGACGGCGTTCCCCACGAGAGTATTTTGACACGACGGCGTTCCACGCAATAACGCCACGAACTCGCGTCTCTCTGAAAACATCGAGTAAACGGCTGCTTTGTGAGTAGAACGCTAGTTGTTTTTGCTATCAGCTAAAATATGTTTTGTCTGGGAATTTTTGGCTGAACTGGAACGCTTTATTGAGTGACCGACTTCCTCGTGAGGCGCTCGCTAACAACCAGCACGGAACGCAGAAATTGCGAGCGAGAGCTGGAGTTTAAGGAAATTACACCGTATAATTGCGTCTAATTTGCTTTTGGGGTTGTACTTTGTTGCTCTGCCTGTTCTGCCCGTTGTCGTTTCCATACCTAGGGACGAACGTTGCGCGCAAACGTAGATAAAGCTACAATTTACAGATCGGCTCCGTACCACCGATACCTGATCCAGCCGTTTGAGTCGTTATCGGACCCTTCCGCATATCGGATCGCTGCGTCCCTACTGTCAAATTGACGCCGTGTCATATTTTCTAGCGTTTTTGTTTGATCCCTGTCTTTACTGTCGAAAACCTTTGCGATGAAAGTCTTCTTGAACTCCCATTTCCGTCTTTGTTTTCCGTTTTAAAGCCCTTTGCTTTCCAAAAAAGGCTTTTAGAAATCCCGGCGAGCGCGGCTCTTTTAATCAGGAGCGGGCCGATTCGTTGTCCTTTCATTCGGCCCGTTACTCACGTGCGTGAACGGGCGAGCGCGTCCCAACAAAAGCGTGTGCCAGGGAACCGGTCTCACAGCCGCGAATTAAAGCGATTTTTCAGAGGGATGTAAAAAGCTGCAGGCCTCGCGGACACCGGGCCCACCACCCGCTTCCTCGTTAATGGGGAGACGCTTTCAATTAGCCGAACGAGCCGTATTTACCGCGCCCGGCTCACCTGTGGCGCCCCCCCAGGCCTCCGGCTCGTGGATTTAGAACCTCGCATCGATCCCTCGCTGGCCGTTCCGAAACGAGACGGTTTTGTTTCTCTCTCTCTCTCTCTCTTTTTCTCACTTCCCTCCTTTGCTCCTCGCAGGCGCCATGGAGCGCCCCTAAGCGCTCAGTGAAAATGGGTTTCTGATTTCACCATCGCAACCCTGACCCCATCTCACTCCCAACTGTCCCTGTGCTGTTGATTCATTTCACAAGTAGCCCCGCTGCGCCCGCTCCTGCTGCTGATTTCAGCCTTGTCTCTTGCCAACTAGAGCCGCGCGACGTGATTTCTTTGTTTTGCTTTCGCATTTCTTTTAAGTAGCGTTTTGATTTTGCATCTTTAGCGAGGCTGCATGACGCCGCATGGGAATTGGCGTTACAGCGTTCGTTCATAATTGGAGGGAGGGATGGGAAGATGGATGGGTGGAAAGATGGATGAATGAATGGGAAGCTAGAAGTGTGGGAAGGTGGATGAATGGATGATGGGGAAGTTGAATCGATGAATGAATGGGAAGGTGGATGGG
The DNA here is from genome assembly GCA_032718565.1 of Distichodus sexfasciatus. Classification (NCBI taxonomy): domain Eukaryota; kingdom Metazoa; phylum Chordata; class Actinopteri; order Characiformes; family Distichodontidae; genus Distichodus; species Distichodus sexfasciatus. The sequence goes on from JAVGVS010001674.1 coordinate 8,116, forward strand.
TGGAAAGTTGAATGGCTGGATGAATGGGAAGTTGAATGGATGGGAAGTTGGATGGGTGGATGAAAGGGAAGTGGGATGGATGGGAAGTTGGATGGGTGGATGGATTAGAAGTTGAATGGATGGATGAAGGGGAAGTTGAATCGATGAATGATTGGGAAGGTGGATGGGTGGAAAGTTGAATGGCTGGATGGATGGGAAGTTGGATGGGTGGATGAAAGGGAAGTGGGATGGATGGGAAGTTGGATGGGTGGATGGATTAGAAGTTGAATGGATGGATGAAGGGGAAGTTGAATCGATGAATGATTGGGAAGGTGGATGGATTAGAAGTTGAATGGATGGATGAAGGGGAAGTTGAATGAATGGGAAGTTGGATGGATGGGAAGTTGAATGGGTGGATGAAAGGGACATTGGATGAATGGGAAGTTGGATAGGTAGATGAATGGGAAGTTGGATAGGTGGATGAATGGGAAGTTGAATGGATGGGAAGTTGGATGGGTGGATGAAAAGTTGGATGGATGGGAAGTTGGACGGGTGGATGAAAAGTTGGATGGATGAATGGGAAGATGGATGGGAAGTTGAATGGATGGGAAGTTGGATGGGTGGATGAAAAGTTGGATGGATGAATGGGAAGTTGGAGGGGTGGATGGATTGGAAGTTGGAGGGGTGGATGAATGGGAAGTTGGATGGGAGGGACACTAGATGGATGAAAGAAGTCAGATGAATGGATGAAAAAGAAGTTGGAAGGATGGAAGGGTGAATAGAAAGTTGGGGATCGTGTCCACAAAGAAATTTGGAATGATAATTTAACAGCAAGTAAAAGTCTAACCTTTAAGACTCATTTAAATCATTTCTTCAGCTGAAAGTAGAGCAAAAAAATTCATTTCCTGCCTGATCAGACGTCTTGTAGATTAGTCATGAAAATGAGAAGCAGACGATTGTTCCTTTTGCACCAAGCAGCGAAATGGTCTTACTGGTCACTGCGTCCTGCCGTGTGACCACTGCACATGCGAACGTCACGATGCTGTTACAATCGATACAAGTGCGGCGTTGAACTAAAATTGGTTTGCACTCAGCAGAAGGTCTTTATAATGTTACACAGCCAACCCCAGACTCACAAATCTTTTATGTTGGAAGGTATGACAAGGAAGGTCACGCTCTGGATGGACAGTCCATGACGGAGATGAGGGGAGGCGGAGGCGGCGGTCCCACCAACTGGAAAACCCTGGCTGACGTCAAAAACGAGCAACTGGGCCATGGAGACAAGGTAAGCAATTTCCTGACCGGAACCCCTCTCAAGACCCCAGGTTCGTCCACTGTCCCTGTAACTAGGAAACGCAAGTCGCCCTGGATAAGAACGTCGGATAGTTAGGCGTTAGATTTTATATTCGTAGGATTTTTAGTAGTTAATTTTTATAAATTAACTGAAGTTCAGCTCTAGTCCACAAAAAAACGTGTCCAGCACTTTGTGAATTCGTCCACCATCAAAGGCTTGACCATCCCCCCCCCCTTCCTCATAGGCAGCTCGATTAAAACCCACTCTTTATACTCTTTTAAAACTTTTTAAACGTCCCTTCAAAGCAAATGACGCACAACAACGGCTCCACATCAGTCCATCTGTCTGTGTCGGCTCGGCGATCGGACAAACCTCCGCTGAGGTGCTGCTTTTGTAGAAACTTTGTTCCGAAGCGAGGGTGCGGCGAGCGGCGGCCCGATCTGCTTCTGCTTGTTAATCACGCCCGGTAATGCCCTTCCCACCTGGCCGTCTCGCGGTATACGCTTGAGCATTACTCACATTTACCGCCGCGATGGAGAGCACAGATTAGCGGGTCTCCATTTATTGAGCTTGATAATTAAGAGATTATGCTGTGGATAAGCCGCATAATAAACCTGCTCTCGTCTGCAGGATTTGCACTCGTGGCAGCGAGGGCGCCGCGTTGAGAATCATCACGGCCCGGCGCCGCTCTTCACTCCTCTTTGTTTAATAATCTCTGTATTCTCACGTTGTTGGGGTGCGTTAGGACGGGTGGACTTCGTTCGCGGATGTCTTAGATGGTAGATCGCAGTCTTAACGGATGGATGGGGAAATGAATGAATGGAAAGTTGGTTGGATGAAAAGATGGATGAATGGGAAGTTGGATGGGCGGATGGATGGGAAGTTGGATGGATGGATGGATGAGAAGTTGGATGGACGGATGGATGGGAAGTTGGATGGACGGATGGATGGGAAGTTGGAGGGACGGATGGATGGGAAGTCAGATGGATGGGAAGTCAGATGGATGGGAATATGTATGGGAAGTCGGATGGACGGATGGATGGGAAGTCGGATGGATGGGAAGTTGGGTGGACGGATGGATGGGAAGTTGGGTGGATGGATGGATGGGAAGTTGGGTGGACGGATGGATGGGAGGTTGGATGGATGGACGGATGGATGGGTAGTTGGGTGGACGGATGGATGGGAAGTTGGACGGACGGGAAGTTGGAGGGTCGGACGGACGGGAAGTTGGACGGACGGACGGGAAGTTGGATGGATAGAAGCTTGATATTTAAGAGATTGTACTGCGGATAAGCCGCATAATAAAGCTGCTCTCGCCTGCGGGATGTGCACTCGTGGCAGCGATGGCGGCGCGTTGAGAATCATCACGGCCCGGCGCCGCTCTTCACTCCTCTTTCTTTAAAAATCTCATGAAATAGCCAGGGCTGTAGCTTAACAGCAGTTATCGACCTATTCCGATATGATTCCGATATTATCGTGCATCCCTACTTCCAACATTGAGTTGATGCAGCCTGCTGTACCACGTGCTGTAACAGGAGAGAAACTCTCGGCATGATAAGTGACTTAACGTGGCGTTTCAGCTGCCTTTAACGAGGCACGTTGGGCGATTTCTGCTGTTTAATTCAGCTCACTGAAAGTTTCACTGAAACTGTCAAAACTTTGCATATTTTTTTAAATCATAAAACTACCATTTTAATTATAGTAATCACCTCATTGAAATACATTTCGAGTTTGTCATTTTTTGTAATATTTCCGTTCTGAAAGGCAAGCGGTTAATCACCGTAATCACGTCGGCACTGCCCACCCAAATTATATAGCCACAGGCCAGCGCGGTCGAGCTCAAATTTCACTCTAATAGTCTATGAACTTGCGACGACCGGAGGCCGTAACGTGAAAACGGACACTAGATGAGTACAGATGGGCTATCAAGCCCCTCGCCTGCTTTTGATTTCGCTCCTTAATTTGCCGTTCTGCTTGAAAACGCTGGAGTCTGTTTCAGGTTTTAGCCGGAATAACGTAAGCGCAGTTTAGGTGGTCTTCAGTGTTTTTTTTTTTGTTTTTTTTTGTTTTTTTGCGGAGAACAAAAGCACCTGTGAGCCTTTTCTCTCTGCAAACCGTTTCGGCAGCGTTCCTGGAGCCGGCGGCTGAACGTGCACAGGGGACGAGGCATCAGGCCGGCTTTCGCTTCCTGCCTTATTTTGTTTATCTTTTTTTGTTTTTTGTTTTTTGTTTTCTTCTGTAGCATTATTTTTGTTGTCTTTTTTGCTCCAGAGGACCTGGAATCTCACGTCTCGCAGCGGCCCGGCTTGTCAGAGACTCTCTTTATCTCTCCCTCTTTATCGCTTTCTCCTGCCCTCGTTCCCTCACCTTTTTTTGTCATTGCCCTCCTGTGTTCTGTCGGAGCTAAAGGTCAAGTCACCGAAAGCTCTTAGCTGACCGGCTGTAATTAATTGGACCTGTCACAAAGTCTTTGTGTCGCCGCTCTCTCGTTCTCTGAACGCCACGCCACTCTCCCGACACGCTCCTTTCACACCGGTTAGTGCCCGTCCTTCCTTGCCGCCGTCCGTCTTCTTCGTTCGTCCTGCACGCGTTTATCCCAAACCGTTGTAGCTACAAATGGATCCTGTTCCGCCCAGGAAGGTCGACCGATGGTGGTTACGACCTGCTGCATGTGTGTGTGTGTGTGTGTGTATATATATATATTTTTTTCCTGCTGTGCTTTTTTTTTTTTTTGTCAGTAAAATGAAAAGATGAAAAGATAATTACACAGGCACTCACTCGATTAATTACTGCTTTTTAACAGAGGCTGAAGCTTCTTTTTCCCCCCGTCTCCCTCCCGAGTGCAGCGACGGTCATTAATCGGGATTCGTGTTTATCGAGTCGCAAGCTTTTCTTCGCTTTCCCGACTCTTTGCCGTCGTCGGTCCCCGCGCCCCGCAGGCTTGGCGTTTGTCTGAAGCGACAACGAATATCAATTCCAGCCCTTCTTGGTGTTAATTGGGGTCAGATTTATTTCCCCCCCGCAAGCGCTGCAGCCCAACGGTCTGCAGTAAAACCCGTTATGAGAAATCAATTAGGGAGCGACGCGCCTCGACTTCTGTTTTTGTTTGTTTTCCGGCGAGGGGCGATCACAACACAAAACCCGGGGGTCGAGACTCGGCCGCGGGCCTCGGCGTAGAACGCGGTTTAAATTGAGTTGCGGGATGCGTCTTGTCTTGGCTTGACTTGACGTTATTTTTATCGGACAGCCCCGCTCCTTGACGTCGCTCCGTTAACCCCGTCTGACACCTGGAAATGGTGCCGGTTTATTCGCAGTCGCGTCACAACGGACGATAATATCGGAACGTTGATGCGTCCCTCTGTTGTCGCGTCCTTCCTTGTTTATTTTGGCCGAGCGTCCGACGCCGCCACTTTTTAAAAACACGAATCTGCCTTCAGCTTTTATTCCTCAGCCCGGTCTTATGTTTTATGCACGTCCTGCTCTTTGAATCCGCTGCCTTAAATTAACGAGGCGGTTATTAGGTTCCCTCACATCCATTTAGGATGCAGATTGATGGTTACTTTTTTTTTTTTTTTTTAATATATGGCACTTAACTTCATGTTTATTCATCCTCAAGCTTTTTATTACATGCTTGATTAATGAAGGCGGGTTTGGGTTATGGAAATCGGAGGCCGATGCTTGATGTTGCCTGGTAAATAGCGCAGTCGTGCCTCTTTCATTAAGGCCGTTGTTATCGCGGTAACAAATTAGCAGCAGGGCTTGTAGTAATGCCTGTTGATTTAGCCTCCTCGTGGATTAAAGTTTTCCGTCAACTGAGTGCACTAAAAGTTAATAATGGGATTGATGCAGATCCGAAGGGGGGGGGGGAATGGGGCAAAGTTCTGGAAAGGTTGTCTTTTTCTTTGGTTTAATTACAATTTGTGACTCTGCACAGCAAAACCAGTCGCAAATTTTCAAAATTGAGTTATGTTTTCATGAAAGAGCATAAATCAACCTTCAAAACGATACCTATATCGAATGAATCGGACGACATATGACTGAGATATCAACTTTCAAGGGGGTCGGGTTTCAAAGTCAAAAGTCAAAGTCAACTTTATTGTCATCTCTGCTATATACTGTACAGATACATAGAGAGACGAGACGACGTGGCTCCAGGTTATTTCCAGTGCAAACAAACAAAGAACAGTAGAACAGAGAATAAATAGGCAGTGGCACGACTAGGCACATGGAATAAACAATAAATAAGTAGAAATACTAAAATATACATTAAACAATATACATTTTAAACCAGACAATATACATTTTAGACTAGACAGGGAAGACAGACATAGAGCTAAATATGTTTAGTCAGGATGCAGTATTCTTAACAGGTTGAAATTGACATTTACACTGAGTGTGCAAGAGGTAGAGTTATAATAGACAGATACTATATCCGGACTATTTCCAAGTACAATGTTCAGTATATGTGCAAATATGCAAACATTTAACAGGTGCAAATTGACATTTTACATTGGATGTGCAGGAGGTAGAAGGTTATAATATAACAGATACTATATTCGGCTATTTATGTGTACAATGTTTCAGTGTATGTGCAAACATTCGTAAAGCAGCATATAATGTTTGTGCAAAAGTGGCAGCAGTGCAGTGTCATACCAGTAGTTATTGTGCATCAAAGTGACGGTGGTGTGTAAAGTAAGGTGCAGTAAAGTGCAGTGGTGCAACAGAAACAGTTTCTTCACAGTCCAGGTGTGTGTGTGGGGGGAAGTGTGATGGCAGGGAGTGAGTTCAAAAGTCTGATGGCTTGTGGGAAGAAGCTATCACGCATCCTGGAGGATCGAGACCTGATGCTGCGAAAGCGTCTGCCAGATGGAAGGAGTGTGAACAGTCTGTGTGAAGGGTGTGAGGGGTCGAGCACGATGCAGGAGGCCCTTCTGATGCAGCGCTTGTAGAAGATGTCCTGCAGCGGCGGAAGAGACGCTCCGATGATGTTGCCAGCTGTTTTGACCACCCTTTGAAGCCGCCTGATATCGGCAACAGCACTGTTACCGAACCAGGCAGAGATGCAGCTGGTCAGGACGCTCTCTATGGTGCCCCTGTAGAATGCGGTTTCTCCTGTCACGGCAAGTGAGAAAAGGAGAAATCTGCCATCGAAGTTGACTATCGCCGTAGCACTCACAGATGCTTGGTGCGGTCGCGGCTACGTTTGCATTTACGGTAGCCTACGCCGCATTCACAGCCACACGGATAGCCTTCCTGCGTTAGGTTAACTGAACTCGGGAGACGAAGATGGATTCCGGAGAAATATCTTCACGCTAGTCAACCAGTGGATTTACCGTAAATATTGAAGTAGAGCGGTCAAAACGGAAACTTTTAACATTCTGCTGGAATTGAATTCCTCACCTCAAGAAAGTCACGTTTTTAGGATGGTAAGGGTAAGTTTTTCAGCGAAATTGATTCACAACAGTACAGTATAGACCTTCCACTGTTTCAAAACACTAAAAACAAAAAATCCAACATTTTACCCCACGCAACATAAACGCTCATTTTTCTCGGAAACCTTCGTTGCGACAAGCGACTGGTTTCGCCGTGCAGAGTCACGTTTAATTATTCTTCCTAAAAATAAAAATCAACATCATGGTTTCGGCAGGTCGCTTAAACATTGACGGCTGCGGAGTAGCCTGCAGTTAGCGGTGTGTGTCATGAGGTGTCTCATTTGCTAATAGTAGCTAAAAAAAAAGGTCGGAAAACTGTGGAGAAAACCCATTGCGTAATAGATAAAGAAGCCAAAGCTCCAACGCTCAAGATTCAGGACAGTGGCTCCGGTGTTGCAAGTTGCTGCGAGAGCTTAGGCTCCGTTAAAAAGAAATAAATAACGGTAGTTTTGGAGTCCGCTTTCTTGCTGTTAACCGAGGGATGGGAATGGGAAACTGCTCTAAATTTCCCGTATATTGGGTCGGGATCTTGGGAAAAATCCCTTATTTTCAATGTTGAAAACTGACAGGTGTGGTCTAAGTGCATATCCAAAGTAGATTGGAGCGTCACTCTTTATATGCAACAGTCTGCAGTGTTCAGCCTGCTTTAAAAATCAGTTTAGGCAATTTGTAAACGTAAAGCCATATTTTACTGATGCATGGCCGAGGTGGTATGGGCCCGCGACACGGAGCATTTGGTTTAAAAAAAAATAAAAATAAAAAGTCAGTCCGTTTTTTTTTTTTGCTTTAATCCATGCCGCGTGTTTGTGTGTGTGTGTGTGGCTCTGTCTGTCCCCGTCCAGGCCGACTACTTCACCTGCATCGGCACCATCGTGTACATGAGGAAGGAGAACTGCCTGTACCAGGCCTGCCCCAGTAAAGACTGCAACAAGAAGGTGGTGGACCAACACAACGGCTTGTTCCGCTGCGAGAAGTGCGACCGCGAGTTTCCCGACTTCAAGTATCGCCTCATGCTGTCTGTGAGTCAACCCCGCCTATACACACCTATAAACAATATGTTGAAATGAGAACCAATATATACACGTAAACAAACAATATTTACAAATAGAACCAATATATACATGTAAACAAACACAATCTATACATATAAGAACCAATATGTACATGTAAACAAACAGTATATACAAGTAACAACTAATATATACATGTAAACAAACACAATATATACTATGTACACGTAAACAAACACAATGTATACATATAAGAACCAATATTTACATGTAAACAAACAATATTTACAAATAGAACCAATATATACATGTAAACAAACACAATATATACTATATACACGTAAACAAACACAATGTATACATATAAGAACCAATATATACGTGTAAACAAACACAATATATACATATAAGAACCAATATATACATGTAAACAAACAATATTTACAAATAGAACCAATATATACATGTAAACAAACACAATATATACTATATACACATAAACAAACACAGTATATACATATAAGAACCAATATATACATGTAAACAAACAATATTTACAAATAGAACCAATATATACATGTAAACAAAACACAATATATACTATATACATGTAAACAAACACAATGTGTATATATAAGAACCAATACATGCGTGTAAACAAACACAATATATACATATAAGAACCAATATATACATGTAAACAAACACAATGTATACATATAAGAACCAATATATACATGTAAACAAACACAATATATACATATAAGAACCAATATATACGTGTAAACAAACACAATATATACATATAAGAACCAATATATACATGTAAACAAACGCAATATATACTATATACACATAAACACAATGTATACATATAAGAACCAATATATACATGTAAACAAACACAATATATACATATAAGAACCAATATATACATGTAAACAAAC
>JAVGVS010001675.1:0-16751 GCA_032718565.1 Distichodus sexfasciatus
TATTATTATTATTATTATTATTATTATTATTATTATTTATATATTATAACTTGATTGTGGTAATTTCAGTACAGATGTGTATCTGCATAATAAAAAGTTTTTAAACAAATATTCATTTTTTCTGAAGACTTTTTTTGAATTTACTGAACCAAGAACTCTTAAATTAGAATAAACTGTAAATCAAATACACTATACATTCACCATGGAAACGGGACAGATGGATGCATGATTAGACAGACAGACAGACAGATAGACAGATAGACAGATAGATAGATAGATAATTATTCTTATTTGTGCACCACACTGTAGAGCATAGAATAAATAATAAAACTTGCTTACTTTTACTTACTGATTTGTGCATCATGAAGTAGGTTTTATTGGCCCTTGACAGCTATACGTCTCTAGAAGTACACATAGCAGTATTTTAGAATGTACGTAAATATCTTCCATCCAGAAACATCCGGACGAGAATATTCCTGTGGTCAAAATTGTTCAAGGAGTGAAGGACAGCTACAATTGTGCATAGAAATCTCTCTCTGTAAACCAGCAAAAAAAAACAAAACCCCTAGACATATTTATAGCTTTGCACAGTACGAGACCCCACTGCAGATTGTGCAGAAAGTTATACAATTTATTTCACACAGTTCCTCGCTGGGTAGAACAGCGGCAAGCAGGCTTTGGACCGGATGCCATTATCTTTCATATTCAACAAAGACAAGAGAAGCTTTTCAAGATCCTAAGATTAGCCCAGCTTTCTTAAAAAAAAAAAAAAAAGGAAAAGAAAGAAAGAAAAATGAAACAGAGAGGAAAGGAGGAAAGCTGGGAAAATAAATAAATAAAGTATTAAGCAGAGCCTGACTGAAAATGGCAAAGCGATTGCAGTTTCCAACGCTGGGAACAATGTGAAGGAAAGCTGAGGGAGGCCAGGCAAAAACTTCTTCTGCCAGACACTGTCAAAATACGAGATGAATCTTTCATGAATCAAGCGCGCAATCATTCCATTTTTGAATGAGCAGAGTGCAGCGCTCCTTGCATATATGCACACACACACACACATACGTTCTTGCAGATACGCTTGCATTCAGCATTTATAAATGGGACGTTCGCACAAGAGCACACTTTGACAACAAAATTCCCATTGCTGGGATTTTTTCATGCTAACGACATGAATAATGTGTGAGGAGAGATGAGTGGGGACGAGAGGGGAAAAGAGGGGAAAAGAAAAGAAAAGAGAGAGAGAGAGTCTCTTTCAGGGACAAACTTGGAGGAAAAATAACAAGATGCAGGACTGTCAAAAGAGAAATCTCCAAAAGAGCTTATATTAGAGAAAAGCCGTATTCATGGGAGATTTAGATACAGAACAATGTCAGTTTATTGGTAATTGAATAATTGAATAACACGCTTACTCTCTCTCTCTCTCTCTCTCTTTTACTCTCTCTCTATTTAGCAAAGTGCAAGTGCATTAAATGTGGGTCCAAATCGATCTCTGCCAGTTTAAGGAGGTAAAAAATGTCATGCCGGGACATCAACTAAAAGGCTCCTATTTATTCTCTTCATTAAATCAAGGGGAGTGTTTGGGATGTAACACGCAATTAACCAATCTGAGCGTCATTCCCCGTTCCCCTTAAAAGCCAGGTGCACTTGGACCTTGAAAAAAATGGTGGAAATAATAATTATTATAATGTGAAAGTAAAAGTGAGTGATTATTTGTCACTGTGAACACACCACAGCACCACAATGACTCCATCTGTAAAGAAGCAGCAGGCAGCTGACATGGGCAGCACCTGGGAAGCTCATGAGTACCTCAGTGGTACCTTAACCAGTCTGGGATTTGAACCGGCGACCTGCAGTGGTGCATTTGCTAAGAAAAGGAGGAAAATTATACTACATTTATGGTCTTTCTTTCCCCAAACGTGTAGCCATTAGATATTAGCCGATGCCGATATCTGAAGATTTTCATGCTTTCATGCTTATATGCCGATAAATGAGGAAGGCAGAGTCAAGCCAGTAAAGACAAGAGATTCTGCTTGTGAACATTCTGCAGAGTGCTCAGAATTTTACGCCGTATATTTTAAAACAGAAGGCACAGTCCGTATAAAATTCCACCTCATACTTTGGACGTGCCTGGCACCAGCGCTACCTTTCCCACGTACCCTAAACGCATCATCAAATGTCATCTGAAAATATTGGGCAAATATAAACATCGGCCCGATGACGATGGCTTAAAAAATGCAATTATCTGCCGACTCCAATATGATCCCGATATCATCGTGCATCCCTAGCAGCCATGTTTCCATCTTGGTGCTTCTGTTTTTCAAGGAGAATTTGGGGGAATTTCCCTCTCCCCTAGGTACGAAGTCAGCATCTAATTCTCTTTGTTATAAGGACTATCTAGAGACTCCCAGATTTTCCAAAGAAATTTGGATGCAGGAATATGCAAAATGGAGGGTTAGGCCTAAATGATTGTGAACCTAATATTTCTTAAAACTTCATTTTAAGTCCAGCGTAATCCCAATTACTGCTTAAAACTCCTGTATTTTTTGGTGAGCTCACTTTGACCAAGCGTGAAACCTCCTGACAGAATAGCTTATCAAAGCCCAGCCTTCCCTGCTGTGTTCTACACCTAGAGGAGCGATTCCGCTGAGCAAAGCGCCTCCATTCAGTGGTTTTTACATGGTCCTTTTGAAGTTCTACAACAAGCCACTCCGCCACTCTTTTTCGCCGAGGCCTAGCCGCTGCTAATTTCACAGTTGCTTGGATACAACGGAATTTAATTTGTACCGAGCAAATAAGGTCGACGCGATCCCCCCACTAAGTCAAAAAGATGGGAATGAGGAGGAAAAAGTCAAGACTGCTGGCCTTTCAAGCCTTTCCCTCATATTTCACTTCGGCTTCATGTCCAATTAGAGACTCTCTTAACTCATTAGTATGGGTCCGCTGAGTCGGGCCTTTTTTTTGTGTGCAATATTCCTAGAGATGATGAAATTAAGCTCAGGGCTCAGCCACACACAGCTAAAGCTCGCTTAAAAAACAGCTGTCTTCATGTGGCTCCTCCAGAGATCTATAATTTAGGAGATCTATAAAGGCAAACTTATCTCCATCTTGACTGCAAATGAATTTGCCTTTAAGGAACACGCAGAAGCAGGAAGTGGTCGAGTCGATTTTCCAGATCAGGATAAAAAAAAATAAAATGAGGGAATGACCCTCTTACTTACGGAAGAAGAGATGAAGTTTTCTACTGATAAATTATCAAGTCAAGCTGCAAAACTGGAGCAGTTGGTGGAGTAAGGGCTGGGGAGTTGGCCCCCTGAGTTCTCACTGAGTGAGTGATTATTTGTCATTGTGAACACAGCACAGCACAGCACACAGTGCACAACAACCAAATGTGATCTTTGCATTTGACCCATCCGTGAAGGAACAGTGGGCAGCTAACATGGGCAGTGCTTGGGGACGGTACCTTGCTCATGACTACCTCAGTGATACCTTTATCGGGCCGAGATTCAAACCAGCAACGCTCCGTTCAAGGGGCGAACGCCCTCACCGCTATGCTACCGTTAAAATACCCCGAGTTTGAATCCCATCCTCATCGTAAGGCCTTTAGAGTTCGGATAAATCGGTCGCAAAACAGTTTGAGCGTTGGCCCCTTGATCAGAGGGTCGCTGGTTTAAATCCCAGACTCAGGTACCCCTGAGGTACTCATGAGCAAGGTACCATCAGCCAGCAGGGCTCCCTGGGTGCCGCCCATGTTTTGCCATTTTGTGGATATTTCATCAATTTAAGAAGGACGTGATTTTGCAAGTTGGGCGAATAGAGTTTAACCGTCTCAACTCGGTTGCCTAGCTTTCATTCCAACTCACAGCAGCGTGGGTTCTTTTCGCATTTCTCTGCGACACGATGCAATGCCGCGTCCCTGTGACATCATCTCTTTTTTTGTTGTTTTGTTTTGTATTGTCTTTTTTTTTTTTTTGAAAATCCAGGACACAGCCGCGTTGAAAGGTTTGTTGCGTGTCTCGCTCTCACTGTCATTTTCAAAAGGTGTCAAGCGCCTTTGACTTTGAATCGCCCACGAACTCAGACGTACGTACGTTTTCTGGAGGTTGTTTTTAACGTGACGCAAAGACGGTTTGGCACAGTTGAAATATGCATGATGCGTCGGCGGTTTTTCTTTACATACGTATTTAAAGAAGTTAGCCCAACTCTCTCTCTCTCTCTCTCTCCCTCTCTTTCTTTCTCTCTCTCTCCCGCCCTGTCTCATCAAATGACTGTTGTTTTCTCTCTTGTCTATGAGGCGTCTGCAGCAGAGCCTTTCAAGCTGTTGCCAGCCGAGCGTTGCGAGTCGACAGCCCCGCTCAACCAAAGCAGTTCAAGGCCATTATATGATCTCTGCAACGGAACGGAGACGAGCCGGGACTTTCTAAAATAAACAACAAGCCCCAAAAACTCACACGCCTAACTCCCTCTTTCCAAAGAAATTGCCTTGTTGATTCAATCGCCAAAGATACTGACCGTGGCGAGAAAGCTCGTTTCTTAAAACCGTATGTGGTTCAACTGGCGATTTGTGCACATATATATTTGTCAGATTGTTGCTTGCTTGCTCGTTGGACTAGTTATATAGTCAATATGTGTCACACAGTATAGATAAGGGGTGCCCGATTTAGAAAATCTCATGATTCGATTCAAAATCGATTCACGATTCATAAGTGATTCATGATTCTATACATAGACGAATTAGTTTCCAGATTGAGTAACTTTTCCCATTTGACCGTGGAAGATCAACAAAATAAATCACACTGAATCAAATGTACTCATACTGACTGCACGTCCTTCATGCTCATCACGTGAAGCAGGTCTGGACAGATTTCCACACTGCACCCTCTATAGGACTGGCGAGCGGGACTCGTGTCGGGGAAAAAGTAAACTCGTGGCATTACGTTAGTTGAAAAAAATATGACTTGATTTTGAATCGGCAGAGAAAGAACCGTGATTTGATTTGATTCGATTTGTTTGCACACCCCTAGTGTATATACAGTTACTATAATCGTGCCTTATATCCTTACACCGTGGCAGAAGTAGTTAGTAGCCGTAAAAAGAGGTTTAGTTAAAGAAAGTTAGATGTGCATCAGGTAAAACATTTACAATGTTCTTTAATTAAAGCTGTTTTTAGAATAAGATAATATTTTAATGAATATACCACCTCTTTGGATCTGAAGGTCGCAGGTTCGAATCCAGGGCCAGTAAAGTTACCACTGAGGTACTTATGAGCAAGGTACCGTCACCAGCGACCCTCCGATCAAGGGGTCAACTTCCTAACTGTTTTGCGACCAATTTCCCCAACTCTAAAGGCCTTACGACGAGGATGGGATTCAAACTCGGGGTAGTTTAGCGGTAGCGTAGCGGTGAGGGTTTTCGCCCCTTGAACGGAGGGTTGCTGGTTTGAATCTCGGACCGGTAAAGGTACCACTGAGCTACTCATGAGCAAGGTACCGCCCAGTGCTCCTTCATGGATGGGTCAAATGCAGAGGTCACATTTGATTGTGGTGCGCTGTGTGCTGTGCTGTGGTGTGTTCACAATGACAAATAATCTCAAGAGTCTCAAAGTGTGGTACGTGAGGTGTGGACTCTGATTACAAACGTTCTAAGCATAGATCCACTGTTGCAAAGGTGGGTTAGTAGATTGAAAAAAGGTGTTTAATAAAGAGCTGTTTGTCCCCATAACTATAACCTTGTGATTTTGAGAAGAGGTTTCTTTACATGAGGATTGGTTCTCATGAGCAAATAAATAAATAAATAAATAAATAAATAAGCATTTATTTTAACTAGTAGATATTGAGGCTAAGGTCAGGGAAATAGTATTTATGGTAGAGGTACCACTGAGGTACTCATGAGAGAGGGAGAGAGAGAGTAAAAGTGTAATTGTGGGTCTGACATATCAGACTGATATGTGACCCTCCACGGCAAAACCTGTCACTTGTCGCAACGGAGGTTTCAGAGAGAAATGACCGTTTATGTTGCGTGGGGTAAAAATTTTAACAGTGGAAGTTTTGAAACAGTGGAAGGTCTATACTGTACTGTTGTGAATAAATTTGGCTGAAAAACTTCCCCTTTCCATCCTAAAAACGTGACTTTCTTGAGGTGAGGAATTCAATTCCAGCAGAATGTTAAAAGTTCCTGTTTTGACCGCTCTACTTCAATATTTACGGTAAATCCACTGGTTGACTAGCGTCAAGATATTTCTCCAGAATCCGTCTTCGTCTCCCGAGTTCAGTTAACCTAACGCAGGTAGGCTATCCGTGTGGCTGTGAATGCAGCGTAGGCTACCGTCAATGCAAACGTAGCCGCGACCGCACCAAGCGTCTGTGAGTGCTACGGCGATAGTCAACTTCAAAGGCAGATTTCTCCGTTTCTCACTTGGCGTGACAGGAGAAACCCGACTCCTTTGAATGTTGATATCTCAGTCATATGTCGTCCCATTCATTCCATATAGGTATCGTTTTGAAGCTTGATTTATGCCCTTTCATGAAAACATAATAACTCAATTTTGAAAATTTGCGACAAGCGACTGGTTTTGCCGTGGAGGGTCACATATAGATAATTGTCTTTGGGTTTAATCAGTGCAACTGCACATATGAAATGTAAATGTGATAAGAATTATACACACACACACCCGTTTTCCTGCGAATAGTCCACGTGAGGTTGTTGGGCTTCTGAGGAAGGTGATATGGCCCGGCAGTGCGTCACACCCGTACGAGCGTGACAGTGGCATCTGTGCTAATTGCCGCGCGTGATGAGCCGATTGCCTCGCGTCGGCCCAAAATCCTCTCAACATCGATCCGGCTGCAGACGCAGCACAGCAACAACACAACCACAACGCGAATAAAACCAAACCCAAATCACCTGCCGAGAGAGAGTTCAACACAGCAGTCATGTAGCAGTCTCTCTCTCCATCTCTCTTCTTTTACCCTCTCACCTCATCTCTCCTTTTCTTTCACCTCTCACATGGTTTATTTCATCTTCACGTCTCCCTCTCTCTCTCATCTCTCTCCCTCGTTCCCCTTGTTTTTGATCTGTCAGAGTTCTTATTCTCTCTTTTCCTCTCTTATTGTCTCACATTATCTCTCTCTTCTTCTCTCACCTCGTGTCATTGGGCCTCTCTCTCTCTCTCTCTCTCTCTCGTCTCAGTTGATCTCTCTTTATTCTTGTTCTAACCCTTTCTCCTTTCTCTCTCTTCTTTCTTCCTCACTCATCTCACTCCCAACATCCCGACTTGGGTCTTTTAGTGAGGGGTTTTGGAAGTGTTGAGGGATTTTTTTTGACTAATTTCCTGAACTTGGACCTTATCATTTTTGACGCATTCTTAAACGAATAAATCAAAATGTTTAAAACAAGATTCTTCAAAAAGTATTTTGGAAATTAGTTCACCTTTTGAATTTTCTTGTCATCTCAAAAGACAAACACAAAGTTGCTCGAGGTGTTTTTTCCGCGCCAGCATATCATTCTTTGCAGAGTGTCACAGAGCGTCTGAAGATCAGAAGCTTAGCGAGTGCAGCCTTGAGAAAGAGCATTTGATGATTAAAAACCCACCCCTTCCTCTAAAAGACTTCTCACGTTTTCAACTTGAAATTCCTGCACAGACGACGCTCCTTTAGCCTTCATTATGCACCAGATCTCCAGATCGACCCCCGAGTCTCACCCTCTTTCAGCCCGCCAGTTTAGAGGCACGTGTCCTCCAAATCCCAATTTTGCTTGCGGCCTTTAGGGCGGTCTAATAAAACCTTGCTTTACGCTTCCACATCGCCAGCCATAAATCTCTAATCTAACCTTCAGGGTCAGACAGGAGCACATCTTCATCTTCTTCTGCCTCGTTTTTCACCTTGATCTTCTGTCCGTCACATCCTCGCTCATTAAAACGCCTTTTTCCTCTCCAAGTCCTCCTCTCGTTGCGTTACCCACCTAGCAGAGATCAAGATTCCTTGTCATCTCGCTTTCTCCCAAATTCCCCATCGTTGTACTGTATCCTCCACCGACAGAGAGGCCTAAAACTGTTAAAAAATGTTTTAAAACTTCTTTAAAACCCCTTCATCTACACAATCTGTGCATCATCAGTTCACATTCACATCAAATCAAAAGCCCAAACCCCAAAAATATACATATATCATTCATTCGTTTATTTTGCTATGTGGTGGTGTTCACAATGACAAAAAATTGCTCACTTTCAAATACTGAAAAACACTTGTTTTGGGGGTTTTGGTTTTCAGTTTTAACGTGAAAAACGTTTTGGTTTTGGAAACGAATATTGAAAACAAGAAGATCCATGTTTTTTTGGGTTTTGGTTTTTGGCTTTTAAATTGATCCATGATTTGAGCTGCCGTTTTTGCTGCTGAAACATCTCAGCATCAATTTGCATTATTATTTTTATTATTTTTCCTCACCTAGATTCCAGTTCTTCTCCAGAACGCGGAGTGTCTTTCTTCTCGGAGTTCGCCGGGTTTCTATTCGAGGCACAACTACACCTGGGCTCCTTTTTGCATTCCCGTTTCCTGCGCGCTGCAAAGCTTCAGGGTACAACTTTATCAGCTCCAGTTTTTGCAGCCGTTGCTCACACCAGACAGTGATGTCCCCCTCTGAAGGATACATGTTAAAAACAACATTGAAAACATGTTCTTATTTTTTGCCAGTTTGGAGCAGGAAGGTGTTTTTGTCTTTTATTATTTTTATTTTCCCTGACAAAAGGTGCCAGACATCAGCAGGAAAGAAATGCGACGACTTGTGAGCCGGAATTCATTTGGGGATTTAAAAGAAATGTTGTCACGTTGCAGGCGACGGTGTATGTGAAATGACAAACACAAGTTTGTGACATTGCTTTTTATAACACATTTATGTCATATTTACCTTGGACTTGTAGGCTTCTGTTGGCAACGTATTTAGGGCATGTCCGAATCCAATTTCTTATAGTTTGCGGATGCAAAAATAGTCGTTGCATCAGGTGGATCGGGCTGCTCTGTTTTGGAGAGTGTAACATGTAATAAATTAATCAAATTGTCGGCTCCTATTCCCTTTAAAAGTCAGTTGCAATTACAAATTACACAATTATAATGTAGCATCAACCATCTACAGTGGTAGATACGGTAAATAAAATTTTACGGTAAATGCACAGTTCAATACTGCCAGCAAAGTTTCCAGCCATTTTCTGTATTTTTACAACAAGCATATTGTATTTGATATTTACGGCACAACACTGTAATTACAAAATACAGCATGTCACTTAAAAAGTATTTGATATTTACAGTAATACTATAATTTTTACAGTATTTTCTGTGTAACCCCATGCAAATATTCGTCTTTCTTCAGAAATAATATTTACTGGTTGTCTTCTCTCTCCAACACTGCTTGCAAGTACACTACGGCCAACTCTCATATTACAGATAACAAATTAAAGTTACATTATAGATTACCAGTTACTGTTGTTTCAGTGTAATTGGTTCCATTACAATATTACCATCTCTTAATTACAACACGTTACACAACTCCAGCATTGCTCGTGAGTATTGCATGCTCACGCAAGAGTGTTGCATGCTCACGAGAAACTGTTGCATGCTCACGCAAAAGTGTTGAATGCTCACGAGAAAGTAACGTATATATACTAAAAGGTATCACATGCGCACCAGAAAGCGGTGCAGGCTCACGAGAAAGTATCATGTGTATGCAACGTTATTATGCGTTCACATCAGAATTATTCCTGTGTCTAATGTGCATGCAATACTTTCTCAGTCGTTCTTGCGAGCAGACGAAAGTCACGAATGTTTCTTAAACAAGTCACTGTGTCAAAACTTTGTTGAAGACCTCGGTACATCAGCCACCGCTTCCCAAAACAGTTCCCATTTTTATGACAACACCTCGGCGCCCTTCACCTCGACGCAACCCCAAACCCACCCCACATCCCCCTCCTCGTATGCCCGACTTCCACATGACGGAAGCCCATCGAGAGAGCGGCTCGGGGGTGAGATCTCCTGCAATTTGTCGCCTGTCCGGCGTCGACACGTCAGGGGCGCGGATGCGAGAGGCGAGTGCGTTTGTGAATAACTAAGCCTCTGATTTGGGGTGACACCTCTTTGATCGGGACAAATGGGGTGTCGGCCTTTGCGCCGGTGCCTCCTGACCTCGCTTTGCGGAGGCGACGGAGGCGATGTCGCCGGATTTCGGCACGGCCCCGAGGCCTCGGTTGGTCGGTCGCTGGTGTTTTTTTTTTTTGTATTTTATTTCGAAGGAGCCGGGCGAAAAGGTTAATGGATTCAGCGCTGCGGAGCAGATCCCTTACAGTGGCCGCACCAGGACTCGACTCGCAGGATGATGGTGGGGGGAGGAAGTGTGGTGGGGGGGAGGTTTAAAGGGGGTTGTTGAGGAGTTTTGCTGCATGCTGATGTAGAGAAGAGCTGCACGTCGGGGGAGCTTTGCTGCCCCCTACAGCTCGCGCGGGGTAACTACAAATCAAAGATGTTTGTTCACAGAAGCGACTTCTGTGCTCCCGGTAGCGTCGGTGATGTACAGTGTGCAAAAATACTTTGAGCGATGCGTGGTCTTAACCTGCTTCGAACATTTATTTCAACTTAAACAAATCGTTTATGGAATTTCAACTTTTATGAGTTTTCATGGCGGTGTTTAAGAGTGCATGTGTTAATATTCCATACAGGAAAATTCCAAAATTAAAATAGCAGCATAATGTGGTGGTTCTTTTCAGTAATTTACAATGTCATACAGATTAATCAGAAATAAAATCTCCAAAAGAGATAAATATATAAAACTAACCCTAGACTTAAAATAGTACATTGACGATGGAATGGTGGTGGTCCAGTGGTTACGATCCTCGCCTCTGGACCAGGGGGCGTATTAAAGAAACTTCCTAACTTGAAAATCCTATCTTAACTGTCTGGTAACCATGGTATCAGCAGTTTAGGATCTTATTTAGGAAAAAAGCAATTACTGAACAACCGTTCCTAAGTCAATTTTCCTCTCCTAACTTAAATTAAGTATATTATCGAAGCATCCTAACCTGAAAAAATCTTAAATAAACTCTCCTAACTTTGTCTTAACTGTCACCAGCTGATTATTTAGGCTACGGGTAATTTGGCCTAGCTTCGGCTAATTGATATGGTATGGCAGGTATTATATTGTTACAACAACGAAGCGGAGGAGGAAGCGGTGAGCGGAGGAACCTATTCATTGAACGACTATTGGCTGACCCAAACGATGTGTTAAGGTTTGACGATAAAACCCTCATAAATCGGTACCGGTTACCCCGAGCCATGATAATGCAGTTAGCCGATCAACTCCGCCCAGCTTTGGAGGGGCCGACCCGTCGGTACGGGGCTCTCCTGGTTGTGGTACAATTAACGAATGCGCTTCGTTTTTTCGCTAAAGGTGATTTTCAAAGCGAAATGGCAGACTTAGCAAAAATCTCTCAGCCGGCAATGTCCAGAAATTTGACAGAAGTGGCAACTGCAATAGGTACAGGGTTAAGGACTGTAGCCTCGTTAAGTTACTGGTGGCAGCAGGTAACAGTTACTTCGTGAGATGATATGTTGCGTTAGTTGCTAGGTAACAGACATGAAAGTCGATCATCGATGTTAGATTGCTTATTTAGGATTCCTAACTTGAGATAAGATAGGATTCCTAAATTCAGTTAGGATTTGCTTCTGTAATACCAAATTGAAAAAAATCCGATCTTAAATTCGTCCTATCTTAACTTTATACTTAAGATAGGAAGTTTCTGTAATACGGCCCCAGGAGCTTATGGGTTCGATTCCTACCTCCAGCACTACCACCACTGGCTCCCTGAGCAAGGCCCTTAACCCCAAGATGCTGTCAGGGAGACTCATGCATTCCGTCTTTATACGAACCACTTAATCCCAACTGGGGTCGTGGGAGGTGGGGAACAGAGCCTATCCTGGGAACTTACGGGCACAAGGGGGGGTCTCGGGGAGAATCTACATTTTAGCATTTTAGCAACTCCAAGTCCTACTTCCGCAGTTATTTTGGTGAAAGGTAATGCAGGAGTGTTACAAATGTTACAAATTACTTTGAAATAATAGTAACTAGACATCAATACTGAGTTAATTTTGCCCAGCAGTGCTTAAAACTCAATTTTTGTTCACATCAATTTTACTGTGTACAAAAGCTAACAAGGCTAAGGACAGCTGGAGCTGGTTGAAATGACACTGCTCCAGTAAGCGTCATCCTCCTAGAGAGCGGGGCATCTAAGTGCAGCTAAACCTTCATGTGTGTGTGCTGGTGTATAATTGTGTGTGTGTGTGTGGGTGTGTAAGCCTCCAGGCGCTGCATCTCAACACTCCGAGAGGCATGCTGTTCAGTCAGAAGCGAAGAAAAAGCAGAATAAATCAGCGAGTAGAAACCCGGACAAATCCCCAGTTTGTATCCATCATGTTGGCGTGATTTCGGACAGGGAATCCCAGGCCGGGGCGGAACGCTGACGCAAGGCTGGGCCAATGCTCCGCAGTGGTGGGGCCGGTGATCCGGTGCGATCAGGGGCAGCAAGACGGAGTATCGACGCGCCCGAGGTGTCACAGCCAGACTCAAAACCAAAACCGAAAACGCTCAGCTCACCTGGGCCTGTCGGGAAAATAAGAGAGTTTACTTTGTGGCGTCAGAACGCAGGACGTCACTGTCATCTCTCTCTTACTTCCTTATGTTCTCCATCTATCCATCTATTCATCCATCTATCTGTCTATCTATCTATCTATCTATTTGTCTGTCTGTCTGTCTGTCTGTCTGTCTTTCCATCCGTCCGTCCATCCGTCCGTCCGTCTATCTACTGTATCTCTCCATCTCTCCATCTATCTATCGATCTATCGATCTATCTATTTATCTGTCCGTCCGTCCGTCTACTGTATCTCTCCATCTCTCCATCTATCTATCTATCTATCTATCTATCTATCTATCTATCTATCTATCTATCTATCTATCTCTCTCTCTCTCTATTAATCTCTCTCCTTTCTCTTATTACCTTCTTTCTCTTGCTCTCTTTATCTTTCCTTCATCTCTCCCTCTCTCTCTCTCCTTTCTCTTTTTCTCTCTCCTTTTCTCTCCCTTTTTTTCCTCTTGCTGTCCTTACATTTCCTTCATATCTCTCTCTTGCCCTATTTCTCTTCTTTCTCTCTCTTTCTTTTTGTCTTGCTGTTCTTACCTTTCCTTCTCCCACCCTGTCACCCTCTCTCCTCCACCCTCTCTCTTCTCTTGTTCTTTCTTTTGTCTCAAGGTCTCCCTCTTTCTCTCTCTCTCTCTCACCCACTCTGTCGTTCTTTCTTATGCTGTCTCTCTCTTTTATTTTTTTATTCTCTTAAATGCTTTAATAGTTCATCACTTCATCAACTTTAAGGACTTAAAGCAATCAGTCTTCTCAAATAGTTTAAGTTGAACTAACTAATCATATTTTACTGCCTTTTACATACTGCATGGACGCAGGCTGCATTTCCGATTCCTTTTGTGCGTGTGTGTGTGCGTGTGTGTGTGACAGCAGCATCAACAAGCGCTTGGGCCTGTTCCAGTTGGATAAATAAAAGATGGAGTGAGAGGAGAGAGAGGGGAGCGAGTTTTCGCCACATCTGACGAGTCGAGGCGCTTTGTTGCGAAACAACTTTGATTCGGAAACCAAATGTGCGCAAGAGGTTTTAAAGAGAACACACAGGGGACTGACGTAAGGGAAATATTCAGATCTGGCGGATGTCTGTTGATTTAAAATCTAAATTTCATTTCGGATTGTCAGATTAGAAGAGCCGGACGATTGGTTTGATCACAGAGATCAAGGTGGCGAGGTATGTAAGGGTGGCATTGTTTAATAATACATCATACACAGGTGATATAACGAGATATATACGGAAACAAGTGTAGGCATCAGTGTCGAGCGAGTCACTCCCAAAATTATAGATTACTAGTTATTTATTTCAAAGTTATTGGTTCTTTACAATGTTACTGTCTCTGAACTGTCATGTGTTACACGACTCCTACATTACTTTTGAGTTACTTTTACCAAAGATATGTGCGGAAGTAGGGCTTGCATTGTAAAATGCTATAATGTGGTTTACTGCAGTTCATTCTACAGCCAGAAGAGGGCGATGTGGTGTAGCATAAGGACTGTAGCCATTAAGGATGCAACAGTTTCCGGTCTTTTACCGAACCAGGGTGTGTTTCCCAAAAGCAAAGTTGCTAATGTATTGTTAACTAAGTTAGCAACACTAAAGTAGTTGCTAATGTACACTATGTTAGTTGCTAGTAGTCTATATCTTTCAGCCTAATTTTCTGTCACTGAGCACGGTACACGGTGAGTGTGTGTGTGTGTGTGTCTTTTGCCACATACACATTTCAAAGCTGAAGGGATGATGCATAATGTCGCGGAAAATAGAATGCCAGGGAGTAAATAAATCAAAAGGCCTTCCGTTTGTTTGTGTTGTTGCAGAATATTTGAAAAATTAACAAGACTTCTAAGTGACTCGGTGAACGCATCTGATTCATCATTAATAGTTACCAGAGCATGATAAATTTAAAAATTAAAACAAAAAAAACAACACCAGCCGGCTGACGTGCGATTCACTATTGCTGTCCTGGTGTCCACACTTGTAGTTTCCACTAGAAGAGATGTGAAAACCTGTTGTAGAGTTCTTTAGTTGTGTTCATTTAATGCCGTCACGGTTGACGAATCAACAACAGTTAAAACATTGCAACTGTGAATCATATTTGATTATATTTATTTGCAGATATTTGCAACGAGAAGGTCCTGGGTTTGAGCCCCGGGTCGGCCGTAGGGCTTTTCTGTGTGGAGTTTGCATGTTCTCCCCGTGTTCGTGTGGGTTTCCTTCGGGTCCTCTGGTTTCCTCCCACAGTCCAAAAACATGCACTATAGGTTAATTGGCAACTCTAAATTGGCTCCATAAGGTGTGCACGTTAGTGTGATTGTGTGAGTGTGTGCCCTGAGGTGTGTTTGTGCCTGCCCAGGGTTGGTCCCCGCCTTACGCCCGTAAGTCCCCGGGATAGGCTCCGGTTCCCCCTGCGACCCCAGTTGAGATGAAGCGGTTTGCGTAATGAATGAATGAAAGAAGTGGGTTAACATGGCGTACTGACCAAAACGTTGTTAACAGTGTAGCGAAAAGCTTCAATTACAGCTAATATATGCCGGCAGCATCACCGCCTTTATTTCCTCAGCTGCTGTACTGTAATCCTGCTCTAACATAAACGGAGCAATCAATATTTAGGGCCAATTACTGTACCTTAACCTGTACAGCCACTATATATCACAGCCTTCACCACTCTACCAGACTGTTCCAACTGTGCCGGAGGAACAATTAAGCCCAATTAAGAACAAAAATAAAGACGTTGCGTATTAACACATTCACTGTTAAACAGCACCGTAGCTACGAGAATGTGGTGAGCACTTTAATTAATCCACACACTTTTTCTGACCACTACTCCGCCTACAGTTTTTATGCTAGAAACTTCTTTCCAACTCTAAAACGTGCAGCCTATAGCGGTGTGTGCTGCTTCTATATACGCTTTTGATGTGTGCACTCGTTCATGTCCGTTTCTCGTCCGTTTTTCCCTCACGGACTAACATGGAGCTCAACATGTTAAGAACTGCACCACATTTGAAGTGATTTGAAGGTCCGTGGGCCTCTTCGCATATCTGGAACCGCCATGACCCACACTTGTCTTTTTCATCCTTTTTTTCCTGTCGTTTAATTTACCCCATAGGGAACCCCATTCATTTTCTCCCATTAAGAATACATGGGATTTAGAACTCGAAAGCTTTCCTTCACCTGTTTCTACACGACGGTCCTAATGCCACGTCAGACCAGCTCACTGAACACACAACACAATCTGTTTCCACCTGCACTCATCTTTTGCTTGCTTTTATTGTTCCTGTTTTTTTCCTGATTCACTTCGATGCATTTTAATCAAATTCTTTCTCCTCAGTTTTCATGACACAGCTACAAAACATGAGCAATCAAATTGGGGTTTTCTTGTGGAAATGCATCTCTAGTTAGCTAATTGGAGTGCTTCAGTTTCTGGTAGGCGCAGACTGGCAACCTGTCGGTTCTGGAAAAGTCCACAACCACCATCTGGTCTACGGTCGTCGGCCTGCGCTGTTCGATAACCGAGATTTAACCAGTCTAACAGCCAACAACAGCAGGGGGCGCTAATACAATAATTTGTCAAGTGTAAAATCTATAGGGAGGCCCAAAAGTCCAGTTGGTGGGCCTATTTGGAAGAAAGTCCAGGGCTGTTTCTTAGTCCCAGTTCATCCCTGGTCATTGGTTAAAAGTGTGTGTGTGTGTGTGTGTGTTTGTCTCTTCTAACGTCGATTTGGTTTATAAAGTTCTGATTATTTGTGAACACAGCACAGCATAGCGCACAGTGCACCACAACCAAATGTGACCTCTGTATTTGACCTATTCGTGAAGGAGCAGTGGGCAGCTCACAGGGACAGCAGTGCTTGGAGACGGTACCTTGCTCATGAGTACCTGAGTGGTACCTTTACCGGTCCTGGGACTCGACCAGTGATCTTGCGATCATGGGGCAAACACCCAACCGTTACACTACCACCTGCTCCATATAAGTTATCTCTTATACTGAATTATGTATGTTCAAATCCTACAAAAATCCAAAAGTGAACCAATACTTGGACCAATTGAGAGTGCTCTGGTTTGTCCTGAATTAGGTACTGAATTTTTCATTTGTGTGAAAGT